>WUAT03218918.1:0-11491 GCA_010015005.3 Ulmus americana | reverse complement strand
GAAAAATATATGGAGTAAAGAGAGGTGTTAGATTTGTTCCATCCCCCAAAATAAATACAAAAATAACACATTATCCAAAAAAACAAAAACAAAAACAAACAACCCCATTATTTTAACCCCTTTTCCCTCTACAAAACCCTAAATAATCAAGGTGGGAAGCTTCAATATTTTCCCGCATCTTCGAGCAAGGTACCTAATAAAAAGAAAAATATTCCAACTGACTACCATGTCAAATTCTGTCACATCTCTGATTTATGTAAAGAATTAATTTGTTATTTGTGCAGGAACTTCGAAGATGTCCTAGCCAAAGAGTATGGGCTCAGATCCGATGGGATGAGAGCAATGCGTACCATCATCAATGGAGCTGCCCATCATTCCAAGAGGCGATGGGCAAAGGTATTCCATCGAAGAAGGACCAAGATTTTCCAGAAATACCTGATGTAGTTTCGACTAGACAACCGACTAGGTGAAGACCCGCGAGGGATCTCAACTTAAAACCTTTACTTTTTATTAGAAAATAGCAAACACTTATTTATTTATTTTTAAATCAAACACTTATCCTCTAACTTGTAAACCGATTTTCTTAAAACATTGTTCTTTTAAAACTTGCGTGAAATTGTTTACTTAGTTTTGAAAACTATCATACAAAAATTGTTCATATTTTAAAAACTATTTGAAACATATTTTAGATATAAAAATAGGATTTGTACTTATCTATAGATACTATATAGTAATTAGGTTTTTGCGATTTAAACATACGTACGTTAGTATCTGGTGTACACGTACTTACTTATAGATATTATTGGAAAATTATCATCAAAAGCTTAAACCTTGAAACTCATAAACATATTAGTTGCTGGACATACCAAAATGGTAATAATGTTTGCGGAAATTCTTTAACATGGTAGATTCCCATAAACACCACTTTCATCACCTCCACACACACAAAAAAAACTAGCCAAAGTCCATCGAGTATTTAGGTACCATATTGCTTACTACGGTTTCTTACAACACGAACGTAAGTTATGAGTTAAAGCTCAGCAATCACAAACATATTCTCACAAAACCATTTGTATCATCAACATTCAAAGTATCTATCATCACTCATTAAACTTTTTCTTTTTCAATTTATTTTGTTTCTTTGTACCCCTGTGTACATACCCATCTTGCACGTAACCATTTGGAATGTTTAGGGAGCTACCCTCACCGCTTCATCCAAGGTCATCACTTAAACTTAATAAACCTCCTCATGAGGCTAGGTATACACATTTAAAAATGTTCATCTTTGAAAATTTGAAAGTTTCTTTTGCACTTGCACTTTGATTTAAAATTGTATAACAAAGTTTATGCAAACATTATAACTTCATATCGGATAAATCACATAGCGTAACTTATAACATTCAAACATTCAACATATCATTCAACAACACAGTTTGAATCACATAACAAACTATGTATCTTTTAGATATTTCAAAAACAATTTTGGTCCATGTTGTAGACAAGGTTTATACCTATAATACTGAAGCATGCCAAGCGCAAACCTTCACTTCTTTATCTTCGTAGACATAACACATCCTAATTAAGAGTTCATTCCTTAATTAGACTTGACACACAAACAAAGGCAAAACTAATGAGTAGCTTAACTTAACCATAATCATGCATTTAACATTGATCCTAATTACTCCTTAATATGTGATTAATTAAGTTAATCATTGTTAATTTAATTAATATTAATTCTAATTAACTAAGTTAATTACTATTTAATTAATTAATTTGATTAATTAGACTTTATCTTCTTAAAATTAAATTAATTACTTATTTAATTAATCACACGCAACCTTCTTTAATCTTTAAGTTATAAACATCACTCTTTAATTATTACATAAAAGATTGATCACAGTTTAAATGTTTAATTAAATCATATCCAATTAATTTAATTATCATTTCCCTCATTTAGACACCATTTTCCAAACCATTTTATTTTAAAACAAACACTTTTATTTACCAGCTTTATTTTGTAATATTAATTTATAAATAAAAAAAAGAAGTCAATAATTTGAAAACTACTTTATTTCGAATCATTTCAGACCATTTTAACCACTAAAACACTCAACCTAGCTACTGAAAAAGCTGTTTCCTAGATTTGACATATTTTTTATTTGGTCCTTTATTGTTTTCAAAATTGCATTTTGACTCCCTTTTAGCAAATGTTTACAAAAATCATATTTTTCTTTTCTTATAGGAAATTCTTGGAAATCAAGTAAACCATTTTTTGTCTCTATTTAAAAAGTTCCAGATTCGTGTTTTACCCAGACACTTCATTGTTTTACATTTTTGTCCCAAAATTACCAATCTTTACATTTTAGTGTAAAAATCCAATCTTTACTGAACCATCCAAATCTAGCACTTTCTAAATCTTTTCAAAACAAGTTAGCACATGATATACTCTTCTTTCACAACTCAAAAACTATTCATTTCTTTCAAAAACTTTCACATGTAAAAATTATATCTTCTTTAAAAATGCATTTTCTAGCAAATTTTGACTTAAAATTTTAATTTCTAAATCATTTGATGATGAAAAGAAATGAAACCACTTTAAATTTTTTAATAATATCCAAGGGTTTATTCCTTAAAATTTCCAGATTTTAATAGTTTGGCGAATTTTCCTCTGTTTTAACCTTTTTGACCTAGTTTATAAAAAATTATGAATCTACCCCTCAAATGAGCAGTTTACCTTTCGGGTTCAATTACTTAAGCCTCAATTGTAATATTGTCATGATATGTTTACACTAATAAACTAGATTCATTTAAATTTTCAAAAAGCTATTGTGGATTTGAATAGGATTTCATTTGGTCATCCAAAAGTGCTTTGAAAGTCAGAGAACGAAAATCGGTTTTGTTTAAAAACAATTTTGAATCCCTAACTTTGAACATGCATAAAACTTTCATAATAATAACATAGATCAAACGTGCAAACGAAAAATGCAAGATCATCTTTGCATGTTGAACCTACAACATTTTCAAGCACTTCAAGCACACGCATGCATCAAGATTTCATTTTCCCCTTATCTAAGAACATGCAAACTTAAAAAAAAAAAAAATTCACAAATAAAGTTTATTCTCTCTTACCCACTTACCCATTTCTTCAACAAGGCATGGATGTTGCTCATCCTTCTTCTAATCTCCAATATAACTTGGAAACCCCACAATCTGAACACAAGAAACGAGTTTAGAAGTGAAACCCATTTTGAGCTTTTGAAGAAAGAGGGTTGGGGTATAGAGATTACCTAACAAAACACCTTCAAACTTGTAGAGAAGGTGTGGAGACTACTTGATTTTTCAACTTCTCCTTGAGATGGAGAAGAAGAATCAAGAATGGAAGCTTGTTCTTCCTTGATAGGGGTTGGCAAAGAGGAGAGAAGAAAAATAGAGAGCATTTTTTTTTTTTTTTTTAAGCCTTTCCAAGACAAAAGAACTAACCATCTCTTCTTCTTCTTTCACCTCTTTATATAGACTTGTCCTAAACTTAATTAAGCTTCTAATCAAGGACCTAAAACAGCTCCAAATTCTCTAAAATACCCTTGCATGGCCTGCAGCCCCTAGTGGGTTTGGAGGTGATGGTTTTGCTTGCCATTTTTCATGCATGCATTGCCCAAAACTTTGGATAAAATGTATTGGTTGCATGTGCTTTTTTCACTAAAAGCTTATTAATTTTATAATTTTGCAACTAAACTATGTTGATCTCAGTCCTTAAATATTTTTTCCTCGAATTCTTGTCGAGTTATAAATATTCGTTACCAAACATTGGTCTCATAAATTCTAATTTCCACTTTTATATTATTCTCTAGATTTTTGTGTCCAAAATAATTACTTCGATCTATCAAAAGTTTACTGCAATTTTCTCAGTAACTAAATTACATAAGAAACCGCTTTCTGTTGATTTTCATCCCTACTTTCATATTCGGTATGCTTCCGTTCTTTTGCTTTTTAAATTCGAAATTTATATTTAGAATTTCATAATTCGAAGGAATAAATGCAAACTGTTAAATCTTTAAATCCATAACAATATTCTAGAGAATTCGATTTATAATTAACAAGGTAATTATAACATTTGAGTTTTCGCGGATTTCACATTCTCACCACCTTAAAAAAAAAAAAAATTTGTCTTTGAAAATTAGAACATCTCTAGGTACTTATTCTTTATTTTGTCTTCTTTTTCCCTTGTAACTTTTTCGATCTTCTGATTCATCAATAATATTTCTTTATTCATCAAGGTCTTCTTTTTCCTGTCCAAAATTTGTACATGCCTCTTGAGGAGCGGGTTTCTTTTTATTGACTGAACCCACACAAGGTTTTACGTATAAACAGTGGAGCCACTTTCTTAGACGTTGTACTTGGTTTGTGCCATAAAATTACCTCAGGCACCCTGTCAAATAAGGTTTTCTTTGATTGACAAAATAAGGAGAGAAACAATGGGGAAAATAATTTAGAGCTTATTAATGAAATGTCCATCTCCTTTCCAGAAAAGAGTGTTTATGTATTTAAACTCAACATATATCATGTAAAACTATTTCATTTTATCCTAGCCACCAAAGTTTTTCTCGAAATGTTAAACTAATTCTTAAGGCCTAATCGAAATACCATACAAAAATGAAAGAACAATGATTTTTGTTTTCCACCTCGAATCAGGGTTAAGTTGGAGGACATAGTTGGATACACTTGGCCAAAGCTCTTTAGGCCCATTTCTAGAATATGATAAAACATTTGCTTAATCTCATTTTTCATTAACTTTACATGCCGTGTGCCTCTGAAGCTACAATCTTCTTTCTCTGACGATAAAATTATGCCCTTAGGAGCAACCAAAACACAATACTTATCCATTATTCTATCTATATAATAGATGAAATAGAGAATCATGTCTATAAGAAATAATGATTAATTTTTTAAAGGGTCAATTCTAAGTGCTAACACATCAGAACCAAAGAATATTCTATCCATAATCCCTCTTCAACTAAATAAAGTAAAGAAACAATAAATTACTTTAATCTAAGTTTAGCCATCTAGATTTTATTCATCAAAGTGTATAATCACTAGGGCAAGATGAATTGGCAACAGGGCAAAGAATTTGAGGAATCCTAAGAGTTGAAAAGCATTCCAATGGCCACTCAAATGCTGTATCATCATGGTTCCCAAATACACTGGCAAATGGAATTCCTCGGGCTTTCGTTGGCGAAATTGCCTGATCCCAATATATGCTCTTGCATTTGCTATTGGTATGTTGCTGGCTGTTATCACATCTCCCAAATTAATAAATCAAAAAATCTGCCATATTATTGCAGCTTATAATCAGCTATAAACATACAGAAAGTGGAACCAAATTTAAGCCACTAAAACTACAGATACCTATCAATTTACATGTTTATTGTGTTTTCTTACTGAAAAAGAATCAGTAAATAATGACCCCAATCCTAAAAAAATTAAATTTAATAATTTTTATTAGATAAAGAAGCATACAAGTACCACAAATTTACCAAAAAATTCGATTTTAATACCAAAAAAACCTAAAATTCAATTTTCTCAAATTAAATATATAAACACTAAATTGCACAAAGCTCTTACTACGGGATACTACTAGTCGACAATGAGAGCATATGTGAAGGAGAACGTATGGAAATACGAAAAATGCAAGAGGTTTGCGTCCGTCCGAAGGAAACCCCTAGAATTGCTTACTACCATCTCCACGCCTTGGCCATTCATGAAGTGGGGGATGGATATCAAAGGTAAAATGCCAACCACACCAGGCTAGAGAATTTACATGCTAGCCCTCACCTACTATTTTACAAAGTGGGTAGAAGCATAAGCTTTTCATCAAGTCAAAGATACAGAAATAAAGAATTTTGTTTAGAAGAATATCAATTGCAGGTTCGAAGTTCCAAGTGAGATCATGACGGACAACGGATCTCAACTCATCAGCTATGGATTTGAAGACATGTATGCATAATGGAACATCAAGTTAAGCTTCGCAACACCACAAAAAAAAAATGGTCTAAGATGACAAGGATTACCCATGGTAAAAGGTAATAGACAATGGGGAAAAACCGTTTGTTGACACACATGTAGTATAAGGTAGCCCTCCTTATACAATGGTTTTTCTGTTTTTTTTACCCGATGTGAATATCTTGAATCCCCGTTGTTGTATGGACTTAAATACAAAGGTAACATTGGGGTACGTTTGAGATTTATTGATTTCACGTAAAACCGTTGTGTTTTGGTTATTAAATTAATTTTCTTTTTTTTTATTTATTTATAGAAAAATTGTTGTATTTGCGGTGTGAAATATTGTTCACCGTTCAATATATAAAACCATTTCCTATGATAACTTAAAATCACTTTCTTCCGACAAAAATAACGTATATTTGTTGATGAAATCGTTGTTTAACTTGTTAACCCTTATAAAATCGTTGTTTGTTTTCTTAGAAAACTTCAGTTGTATGATTAAAAATGATGTTGAACATTTTTGCATTCAACATTTTAATTTGGTTTTATAATTCAAACATACTTGAATTCCATCAAAAAAAGGAAACTAAATTAACAAGTAAAGCAAACTAAATTCTACAACAATATACTTTTGATCCAAAATAATATATCCAAACTCAAAATAGATTGGGTTTCATCATAAAAACTAAATCAAACTTTTTACAATATCCATAAGATACAATTTACAACCCCAATAACAAGATTGTTATGTACCAAGTCTAATAATGTGTAGTCCTAAGCAAGGGAAAATACCTTGAAAACATCAATGCAAACTCTAGGAACTAAACACTAGAAAATAAGTCCATAACTATACCAACTTCAGAAAAGACCTTAAAGAGTGATTGTTGAGTAGCATCTGTCCCAATAACTAGTGCCTTCTCATCTTGCAGATTTGTACGTATTTCTGAAGCATTAATTGAAAACCACCCTAAAAATAAAACTTATCCAAATTATCAAACGACATTCTATATTTGGGCCAAAAATTAGTTAAGTCCCCAATAATCTTGTTTATCTGGAAAAGCATAGAAAGCTCACTCTGCACAAAAAACTAATGAAAATGAGTACTCGCCCAACAAGTAAGACATGCACGAATGAATTAGACAGTAGCAACAATTAGATACTTCTATCTTCTTTGTGTCAATTGTAAAACTTTATCTACCTCATTATTTAGGAGAAAGTTACATTGAGAAAATAAATGTGTCAATTCGCATGTTACAGGTAACCAACTCTAAATCACTTATGTTAGGGTTGCAAATGAGAATATAAACCATTACTTTATTCTATAAGGATGGTGCACAACACAAAAAGCATGGCAATTCAAATATATTTGACAAATTTCAAGCTTCACGACATTATGATTTTCAACTCTTCCACCAGAACCAAAAGATCTATCAATTGATTGAGCATTGTCATCAGTAGGACATGATGCTATTATGACATCAATCAATTGACCCAAATGCTTTCATAGAAAATCTCAATAATAGTATCCATTTACAACAAAGTAAATACCACAAGTCTTCAAAACACTATATATGAAGAATAAACATTTAAAATGGAATAGGAAAGAAATTTCATCTTCACGAAAGTTACACTGTTAAGTATAATTAATTACAAATCAAAATTGAAAAATATTAAAACCTCCCTAATAAACTCACATACGTCACAAACCCCAAAGCCAAAGATATATAAAAATGAGAACTACAATAGTTCTTGACAATCAACAATTTAATGTCATCTCTTCAAAAGATCTAGCCATCTACGGTCCTTCCTCATTCAAGCCATAACTAGAAGTGTTAGTACCCTCATTATGTCATCATTATGTACTAACACTGCCAATCATGACTTGAATGAGGAAAGAAGAGCACTATGGATAGGATCTTGCAGAGAAAGTGAACTGCATTTTAATACAAAGAACAAATTAAAGCTTAGCTAGGAGCAGCACATGCATTTTTATAGAAAAATATTGCATAGTGATAAATTATCATAAGAGGAGACAAACCTAGAGAGCAGCAGTACCAACCTGCCATGTATCAACTTGCCATGAATAATATTGGCAAAGCTCTTGCTAAGAACTCTGCATCTACTGCACCTTGATGTTGAATAAAGCATCCATTAAAAACAAACCCAAAAATCCAAACTAAGAATAGGTTTGGGACAGACACATGGAAGAATGATATCTAACTCTATAAACATATATTAGTGCATATATAGGAAACATAAACTAATGTACTAATGAAATAAGAATGGAGTATACCAGAAACTAAGTCCCCTACTAGCACATTTGCTGCCAACTTATCCTCAATTACATCTCTTCCTCACTCTGCATATTAGCTTCCCTTACCAAGTAATAATTGCATCATCCAATGTTGTAGTCCAATGATATCATCTCCTTTAACTTCAAAAGTAATAATGTCTTCTCATGCGCTATTTCAGGCCTCTATGTAGTCACCCAGAATATCCTCAGCACCATCACGTGAAACATAATTTGTATCAAATGAAGGTCCTAAGGCGATTGTGGGTGACCACAAAGAGGCATAAAAAGTGCAGGAGATGACATTAGTACTTTTGAAGTTAAGGGAGACGCTATCATTAGACTACAACCGATGATGATGCCATTAGTAATTGGGACTAGAAGCTACAATTCCAGTTGTATTTGGCACCTTTAGAATGTATATTCCAGGTTCAAAATGGGAGCCTCGCTTCACAGACGTTAGAGAAATCATGCTATAGATGGTAGCCCCTTTAGACTAAAGGTAATTTACTTGAGTTTGTAATCAACTTAAGAAGTCAAGTAATTTACCTTTAGTTTAAGGAGGCTGCCATCTGTATCGTGTTTTCTCAAACGTATGTGAAGCGAGGCACCCATTTTTCCCCTATATATGCATTATTAAGATGGTAGATGTAGCATAAATTATAAATATGAATGGTATAGGCTGGACACAAGGATGATGTAAGAATATAAATAAACCATAAAATACCAAAATTTCACCAAAACAAAAATGTATGAGCATCAAAACAACAACCTTATACGAAATGCAAACCTTGATTGCAGCAAGCAAAAGGTGAATCACAATTTTCCAATAAAGGAGTCTAAGGATTTCCTTCACAGTAACCATTAGATTCTGATATGCAAACAAAACAAGAAGAATAGAAAGCCTTAGAAATTCAAACACAGAAGGAAGGAAAAAGGTTAAATTGACCAATTGAATTGAACATATCAAAAGTTCAACCAATTATCTAAGATAAAACCAAATATCTATAAGACAATAATAATAACAATAAAACCAGTACCACTCAGAAAAATAATATAACAGTAGCAACAATGATGAAACTAATGAAAACATAACTACTTTTGTACTACCCTCTATTTTTCTTTCCAGTATACCAGATGTTTTTCTCAGTTTGGTCAAAAACATATGCAAGACAATATAAGTATGTAAAATATGACAACAGAATAACGAACAGCTTACCTCTGTTTAAATGAATTCATAGTCTAGAACTAGAAGCTCCCCATTGGGAAGAACCTCAACAGAGTAAGGCTCAATTCGAAGCTTGCTTCTATCAAACACAGTCTCCACATTAAAGCCACTCTCAAACTTCATCATTGAACGACTAGAAATAGCTACACAAGTAAATATGAGAATCAATCCAAAATGCTATTAACCATGAGCATAAAAAAAAAAAGGAAAACAAAAATGCTGCTAATATGGGAGATCTATACCCGTTTTGGTTGTGGTTTTAAGCAACCAAAGTGATTTCATAGCAACAGATACAACATTTGACACAAACCCAGTGACAATCTCTACAAGAAAAAGAAACCAATTAGCAATAAAACTTTCATAAACAAAAGAAGATCATAAAAAAGCAAGCTTCCATGCTTAAAACTCACTTGTAGGTACATTACTCAGAGCTGCTGAGACAAGATTGAGAAGCTCACGGTCTCAGCATTACTAGAAACCCTAAGCTCTTATATGGGTTTTTTCTAAACTAGGTAAAACGTGAATGAGTAGATGCTCAAGGGTGAAACCCCACCATGAGTAGGACATGCAACCTGGAGCAGAGGCCAACCTTCAACTGGGTCGGTGGCCAGAATTTGTCTGGTATAAGCTAGCGAGAAGAAATGAGCAGAACCTTACCAAGATGGAAGCAATCGGTTGAACCAGGGAATGGGTGTGAAATCAACCGTCCACCAGGAGGCCTAGCTTAGATCAGAGGCTAGTCTACAACTGGGGCAATGGCCAGGACCTTTCCCCTTTGCGGGTCACCGATGATATTGAATGGAAGCACCACTCCCTCGTGAGGTTTCCAGTCACTGCCGAAGCACAACATGTAAGAAGAACCACCACAGAAGAGAGGCAGACCCCTAATGAGTCGATGGTTTGGTTCTAGTAGCGATGGTGGCCAGGAATTGACAAGGCAAAGGGGCGGCAACCCTAAAGGTTTCGAGAAGATGAAGAGAAGAAAGTCTAACGACCCAAATTCTTAATAGTTTAATTAATGCTCTTAAGTATGATTTGAGCAAAAAAATTTCGGAAATTTTTTTTTTTTAAAATAAACTCATAGAGCTTGTAATAATGTCAGTTGTAAACATTCCTAAGCTTTTAGAAAGGATAAAAGTTGAAACACTTGTAAACTTGGTTATTTGAAATCTGAGTAGTCCACTGCTTTTGCTTTCAAAACTCATACACTATTTAGGTCGTCAAAACTTCAAGCATTCTAATACATATTTGCTTTTGTGAAAATTTTATAAAAATAACTGGAAATTTCATTTTCAAAACAACAATTGAAAACAAAGAAAGCTTTAAGACATGCTTAAAGATAAGTAAATTAAACATATGGAAAGCAGTAAAAATCGCTGGGAAGCATATTTAAGAACCAATTTAAAGAGAATGAAGTATAAAGTTAAAATACAATAAAATAAACAAATCATATACTTAGTAACTTTCTGAAAACTAGCACGGAATTTACATGCATGGTTGGGTAACCATTACCACCTTCTAGAACCAATCACACTCTGCATCCTAATCAAGCATCAGAAATAGACTTCCCTTTGGTGTCTACAACACGAACAACAATTGTGAGCTGAAGCCCAGTAAGTACAGACATGATCTCACAAAACTGTGCAATATATTCAATATGCACACAAAACAATATTCGAGTAGTCAGTTATGATTTTAATCAAATATACAAATATAGTATCGATGGATGAATCATGAGATCTATTATGCAATCCGATATTCGATTAGATATTCTTAATTCGTAGCTCTATCTAATCCGATTGTCTATTATTATTATTTTGGGCCCACAGTGTGCATACCAGGCGTGCTAGTACTGGAGTGTGCCAGGGGAGCTACCCAGGTCCAACACAAATCCAGCACCCACCACATTCGCTTATTGTCAACTAAGTTGACTGTCAAGTTAGGAGGTATAGGTCTCGTTAAAGACCATAACTGTC
>WUAT03218807.1:0-11492 GCA_010015005.3 Ulmus americana | reverse complement strand
TTATTTTGGCATAAAAGAAAATAAAAGGAAAGAAAGAAAAGAAAAGAGAAAAATGACAAGAAAAAAAAAAGAAAAGAAAGAAAGAAAAAAATTAATCTTAGGACCAAGTTGCTAACACTCGAAAAGTTAAAGGACTTGTGATGCAAGTTTTTTAAGTATAGAGACAAGGGCAATTTTGTCGTTTTTAAAAATTCAGTCAACTTCATTTTGACCTATTGTACTAAATGACTGAAAATTCAACTTCAATAGTAATTTTTGAAATTATTTAAAAATGAAAGTACTTTTTAAAATAAACATAAACTATATAATATTAAACAGATAAAAAAAAATTTAAAATTTAATGATTTCAATAACTTATAAAAATTAAATATTATAAATAATGCATTTGTAAAAGTTAATAGCTTACTTAACATAAAATGCACCGATTAGTGGCTTTACAATAAAGATTCTTATAATATATATATATATATATATATATATAATATTAAAATAGTGGTTTTTGAAAATATATTTATAACACGTGGGGTTCTTAAAAAAAAAAAAAAAAAAAACACTTTAAATTTTGCATAAAAAATTTAATATAATTTTTAAAATTATATTTTACAATTTTCATAGTTTATTATAAAATTAAATGGTTTTTAAAAAACTATTTTTGTAAAAAATAAAATAAAATCAAATTCATTTAATTCAAAAAATAATTCATTCCCAAGCAAACTATTGCAATTACATACCCAGAACCAAAATAAAAAAGGGGACTAAAAGTCCAAAAAGGGACCTAAAAGCAACTTTGTTTGATTGAAGCCCAAAACCCAACAAATAATACAGAAATCTAGAGGCACCTCAGATGCTTCTCGGGATCTGTGCAATAGAAAAGAAAGAAAGAGAAATATATTCTGTTATAAAAATGCGTGCAAGTAAAAACACAAAAAAGAGAGAGAGAAAAGATGGGGTTTTATTTCGGATGCCAGAGTCAAACGTGGATTGATGGGCGGTGGAGAGAGTATTATAGGGTCCCACTTCTGACAGAAGACAAAACTTTACTTTCAATTTTCAAATCCCGAATAGACTTTTTACAATTTTAACTGAGATTTTATTTGGATGAATCATCCCGTTTTACATCATTTCATGTTGTTTTATATTCTCTTTAATATTTCTGTGACATTTTATATTATTTAATATATTTAATTATTTTACATATTTATTTTTATTATTTTTTATATTATATTATTAATATTTATATTTTTTTTATATAAATTATTTTTTAATCAGGTAGACTTTACTTATTCTTACTAAAAATTTTAAAATCATATTTAAAAAATTATTCTATTCATAATTACTAAAATTATGTTTAAAAAAAAATCATGTATGAATGTTAATAAAAATATAAAATTAAAATAGGAATACAAGTCAAGATAAAACGTTTTAAAATAGCTTAAATATAAAAAATTACGTAAATTAAAAAAAATCATGTAGGAATGTCGATAGAAATATAAAATTAAAATTCCAACACAAATGTATTAAACTTTACAAACTAAAATAAAATGTTTCAAAATAGTTAAAATATAGGAAATTACGTAAATTTTTTAAAAAATCATGTAAGAATGTTGATAGAAATATGAATACAAATGTGTTAAACCTTACAAACTAAGATAAAACGGTCCAAAATAGCTAAAATATAGAAAATTATATAAATAAATAAAAACATGTAGGAATGTTGATAGAAATTTGACATTGAAATATGAACACAAATATATTAATTTTACAAATCAGAATGAAATAATTCAAGTGTAAATAAAACTACTTCAACTAATGATTAATCTAAGCATTGTTATTCCGTCAAATCCATTATTATTTTAAGGCATCTAGAAATTTCTTCAAAATATTTTTTTATTTAATTTTGAAAAATTTCAAAATTTGGACGGATTTAAAATACATTTAATTTTAAAAAAATTAACCAAAGTATTTTGATGAAAATAGAGTTTTGAATCATGAAAACAGAGTCTTGAAAACAGTAAAATAGATAAAATTTGAACAAAAATTTTATTTGAATGACGAAAACAAAGTTGAAATAATTTTATAGAGAACATGGTCATTATCTCTGTTTTGGAGCAACTTTGTTCCATTCCATTTTCAAGGGATTTTAAGTTTTAACTCCATTTGTATTAATTTTTAATATTATTTTAGTTCACTAATTATTTAAATATATATTATGGTATATATAAATTAATAAGCACTAATATATTGTATTAATTAACTAAAAATAGTGAATTAAAAAATCATATTTACTTAACTAAAATTGTTTTTTTAAAATGAACTAAACATTACATTTAATATTATATTGCTTAAAATGAGAATAAAAAATTAATTATGATTGAATTTATATTTGAATGTCATAGCCGATCTAAAACTATTTGAGTTCTTCAAATTGAACAATCAAGAATTCTATAGAAAATAACTCAACAACAATGTTAAAGATCTCAAATTACCTCTAATTTTTTGGTTAATATTTCGATAATTTGAAGAATCCGAAAATGAACTCCCATAATACTAAATTGTTGTTTTAGTTTAAGTTGTATTTTTTTGTTGTTTTAGTTTATGTTGTATTTTGTCTTAATTTTAGTGTTTTTATAATTGTGTTAATTTATTTTCAGTATTATAATATTTTAAATGTTTAAAATTTAATGAATATTATTTTTTAATTTATATTATATAATTTATTATAAAAAATAATCAAATTAAAACAAGTATAAATTAAATAATCATTAAATAATAAAATATATAATGAGAAGAATTTTTATGAAAAATTATATATTGAGGGAGGTAAAATAGAATATATGCAAATCCATAAATATGGAATAAAATATTGAGTTGCTACAATTTGGAGCTACTCTATATTTTACCCTTCAAATGCATGAATACTACATATCATTTGAAAGGCTACTTTGAATTAACGTTCGAAATGTCTTGAAATAAAAACTGGTATTTTTGTAATTGAAATATAAAATGTATTATAATATTTATTATGAATGATATTTTTTAATTAAAAAAGCATTTATTATTTAAAAATATTTTCATAATTAAAAATAGCATTTATTACTCTTTTAAAATTGAAAGTTTTTATATTGTGCTATTTGGTTTGTAATTTTGCAATATTCTAAATATCTGTTTTTGTTTGGTTCAGTAGTTTAAACATAGTATTCTAAACATGATTTTTGTTTGGTACAACATACTACAAAGTATTCTAAACATAATTTTTGTTTGGTAGAGCATTCTAAACAAAATATTTAGAATATCAAACTAAACACCATCATAATTTATGACTAATATAACATTTTAAAATTCATCGATACAATAAAGTATCAATTTTATTAAAACTTTAAAACTTTTTTTGAATATCAAACCAAACAACAACGATTGGCATAACATTTTAAAATCTTCAATGCGATAAAGTCTCAATTTTATAAAAACCCAAAAGCTTTTGAGAATACTAAACCAAACAACACATCTTTATGATTGACATAACTTTTTAAAATTTACTATTAACATAATATTTTAAAATTCTTCGATTCGATAAAGTCTCAACATCCATTTGGTTTACTTTTTTGAAAACTTTTTTGTTATTCCCAAAAATGGGTTTGTTTAGTTCTCTTCTTTACTTTAAATAGAGTTTTCAGCACCCAAACATTTTACTGTACATCTATTTTTCTAACACTTTTCTGAGTTTTTTGGGAACTATTCACGGGTTCCTTCCCCTGCGCCGTGATCTGTCTCTGGTCGTCATCTCCGACCTGTTTCGCTGTTGGGTTTCGTCGAAACTGGGCTGTCAAAACGAAGGGGGAAGCTACGAATCCTAGTTTGCCTCTGTGATTCTCTCTTTCGTTCCTTAGTTGTGATCTATTTCTCCATTTTTGAGCTCAGATCTAGTGCTATTTCCGACCAACCCTGACCTTTCGTGGCCGAAAAAGGAAGAGGCGAGGCCAATCGGAAAACCCACCGCCTCCGCCTGTTATCGTTCACGATCGACTTTCATTCGTTCAATCTTCGTTCAGTGTGTCAGATTATGTCTTCACTTTTCCCGAGTTATTGGCTTTTTGAGAATATTTCTCGTTTTCCATTATACTCAGATAGTGCTCTTATCATACCTTTCGTCGACACTTTACTCGAGCGAGTTATGTTTTCGTCTATGACTTTATTTAAGATTCTCAATTAATTTTACTATATTTTTTGCATATTCTTTAATGCATTTCTATACAACGAATGATGTCTAGTATTTTCCTTATTAATTCAAATCCGGACAAAAATCATTTTCCAACAAATACTGTCAATTAATTAATTCAAATTAATGACATCATTCACAATTTTAAGGTTAAAAATTTCTCAGGGTTTACACAAGGAAATAAGAATCCTTCGAAAATATAGATGAGGTGTTTCCTACGACCTCAACAGTGGGTAGGGATCGGCAGATGAAAGTTGGAGAAATTCTCCAATAATGGTTTCGGCCCTGGCAAACTCTTCATCGGACGAAAAGGTGGGACAATTTTCCAAGTTGGAGTAGGAAATCGCCAATGGATTGCCTATATTTTTTGGGCAGGGTTTTTGCTCAAAAATCTTGGTTTCAAAAGGAACCAAGTGAAGCATTTGAAGATTCCCCATAAGAGGAATTGGGTTGCCGGCACTATGGGTTGTAGGTAAGGAGTGCATCGACGGAGGATGGGAAAGGGTAAACTGGTTGATTACTCTGTTTATGTGGATGTCGGTATTTTTATTCTTCAGAATGAACCTCCGAAGATAATTGGCCTTTTCCTCTGAAGGCTTTAAAGCCTTAGGGTTGAAGATGTTGGCATCGTCGGGAGCTGAAATTCAAAAGGCATAAGTGAATATCCAAATAAAGACACAAGGAGAAAAACATGTGTGGAGATGGAGGATCATTTACCGTAACTGTAGCCCCAGTGGATTTGAAAGAGGGAATGGTTGGCAGAAGGGAATTGCTAATTTCCACTTAGCAAAAAGAAGTGCTTGGGGTCAGAATCTTTTGAAGGGATCCTCGAGAAGCACATCCAACCCTTCCTGGGAGAGAGAAAGTATTTAGGAGTCTCTCCGGATCTTTCTCTGACGTAGCAGAGGCAGAAATTTGACAGTCCCAAGCCCGTCTTTGATTAAGTTTAGCAAAAGAAATCCGCTCACGGTTCTGATGGCATTGGTAGATAGTTGAAGTGTATGGATGTCATGGATAGCGAAAAAGTAATGGATAAAATGAGGGAGTGGAAGCCTAAGGTTCTACAAATGAAGTTCGGACATTACAATTGAGCTCGAAGGAAGAATTGAGGGATCCAATTTCCAATTCTCATATTGAGATCCCAAAACCTCTAAAGAACAATCAACTAGGATATTGCACTCGCGGCAGTATTTTTCGATCAGAATTTTGTTAAGGCTGCTTGTGTTGGGGGACAACAAGGGATTTTTGGGAAAAACTTGTCATTCTAAAGAAACTTGGGATGAAGGAGAAAGGTTTATAGAAATATCGAAAAGTTAGAAGTAGTTGCAGAAGTAGGAGAGTGCGGAAGCGAGCTAGAAGATGAAGATGAAGATTGGGGGTTGCGTGAAAAAGAAAAGGAATCTCGGGAGGAGTATTTAAAGCAGGGGAAACTAATCATGAGAAAGAAATGGCATTAATGGTGAGAAACGAAAATCGAGAAAGTACAATCGTCAAAGTCGGAAGGGCGCGTCATCAAAAGTTATTATTTGAAATTTTCGAAATTCGAAAAATTACAAATAAAAAAGTGGAAAATTGGTGGGGAATTTGTGAATTTCCCCACGTGGAGGTCTTTTCTTTTTCCCTTTTCTTTTCTTCTTCGCCAAATTAAATTCTTTGGACCTATTTTGAATAACTTAGATTTTTTTGTGCTTTCATTTCCAACTCCTTTAATTATGTAAGATTCAAAAATAAAATAAAATAAAATAAACAAGATAAAATTCTAGAGTACATCAAAAGATGTTTTAATGGTACTCCATATATATATAGATAAGAAGTGTGCTAGATCAATATTCTAAATTAAGGTAAAACTGACGAAATCTTTCTAATAATTGTCTTTTGAAGGGACTCGAAGGATAGAGTCATAGGGATTCATGTCTCTACCATGCTAGAATTGCAAAAAGATCATTGTAAAAAAATGTGATCTATTATAAAATACTACTATTTTTGAACAGTGGTTTAGATGAGTGTAGTCTTTTTGACCTATTGACTAAAAATTTTGCGAAAAAAAAGGAAGAAAAAAAAACATAAAAAATTTAAATAAATAAAAAAAGAAATTTTTTAACCCCTACGACAAAATTGCTAACACTTTAAGGGTTTTGGGATATATGATGCAAAAAAATTAAAATTATTCAAAATAGATTCAAGAAATTTAGTTAAATTATTTAGGCAAAGAAAAAAATAATAAATAAAAAAAGAAAAAGAAAATTAAAATAAAAGAAAAAAAATTGATACCATACGACCAAATTGCTGACACTCGAAGGGTTTAGGAACCTGTGACGCAAAAAAATTAAAATTATTCAAAGAAAATTAGTTAAATTATTTGGGCGAAGAAAAAAAAATTAGTAAAAGAAAAAAAGAGAAAAGTAAGGAAATTGTTTTTAACCCCTACGATCAAATTGCTAACATTCGAAGAGTTTAGGGACCTATGGTGCAAAAATTTAAATTATTCAAATCAAGAAATTTAGTTAAATTATTTGGGCAAAAAATAAATAAATAAAAAAGAAGTAAAAGAAAAAAAGAAAAAAAAAAGAAAAAGAAAAGGAAAAATAAATAAATAAATTTTAAAAAAATAATTTTTTTCTCTCTAGGATAAAATTGCTAATACTTGAAGGGTTTAGGGACCTAGACGCAAAAAAAAATTAAAATCATTTAAAATAGATTCAAGAAATTTAGTTAAATTATTTGGACGAAAAAAAAAAAAACAGGAGTACCTAATTGTCATTTTTTCAAAACTAAATACCTCATTTTGATATTTTTCAAAATATAAAATATTATTACTAGAAGATACCAAAATACAATTATCTCCCAAAAGAATTATTATCTATATTTATATATAAAGTATTTTGTCATTTCTTTTTATTCTCAATTATACAACCAATTATCCAATAAAAAATCCATATTGGAGTGGGATTAAGTAATGAATCTATTTTGTTTAATCCTTAAAAAAATTATTGTAAAGCTAAAGACTAATGTGTGTCACATTGGGATTCTAGAGGGACATAAATGGATTTACCACCTCACTAACCTCCATTTAGTATATGTTATATCATGATTTACTTATGTAATTGATTATTATTTAAAGTGTATTAATTGATAGTTAAATCAAAAAGAACAAGTGCAAGTTTGGCCAAAGTGTGTTCAGTGAGCCGAATCAGCTCTCTGGACACTTTTCGTCTACTACTTAGACGGGTTAGTTAGGATATTATAGTAAATATTTTGTTAATAATAGTATTTAATTGTCAAATCCTTTGGCCTATAATCATTCAATGTGATTTACCTTCTTTTACTTCTTTCAATCATCAAACTGTATTTCTCTCTAGAAAAGCTCTTACTTTTCTCTAGACATATTCTTGTAAGATTCTAAGCAATTATAAGGACATAAAATACATATTTTATTCCTACAATATTATGGTCTAAATTATTTGTTTGAACACTAAATCATTGATTATTGAAATTTCGTATTGTTAATTAGAAACGGACTTAACAATTGACGCTAAAAGGAGGGCCTTATGAAATGATTAAGCTACCCCTAGCACTATTCTCTTTTCATTCGGAAAAACTTGTCATGACAACATCATCTAGTTCAAATTCTAGAGATGTTCTCAAAATTCTCCATTCACGGATAAATGAGAGGCTGCTACTTTATACTCTTCATACTAGATTTGGTGCTCTTAATCCCGAGGCAGTATAAAAATATGTTAGTAGTACAACCTATTCGGCATAATCCAGTTACGCCCGACAACATCATCAGCTAGAAGCACAAGATCATCAATATGAACAATAGGCCCCATAGTTGGATTTAAATATAACTCTGGACCTAATGAATACAAAAACTCCTGTTCGGAGACCATGCCGGAAACAGAGAAGGTCATCTAAGGGTAAACAGATCGATGTCGGACAGCCTAGCGAATCGAAGTAAGTGATTATCTCATAAACTTATTTGCAAAGTCTCTTGGCCCAAATAGCTGCCTAAGGAGAGGATCAACATGTTAACCAAACAAAACAGTCAGTGTCCGGATCCTCGTATACCGAACCAAGAATTGGACCATCCCTAAGATAATAACAACAACCTCGGAGAAATCTGGCTATACGAGATATGGTGGTGCCCCCTGGTCGAGCAGGTAACCCTGTTCCCAGAAAGCGCTTTGTGCACGATCAAATCACACAATCTCAACCGGGACGTACTTGTCTGGATCTATGTAACAGACTCAATAATAAGCGTCATACCTGAAATTAAGTCACCACCTCCCGACTTCATTCGGATGTTCAAATTATCAAATGTCTGGTTCGGACCAGGCTCCGGAACAAATAGGCCACACAACCAATAATTCCAGAAATAGAATAACAATATGTCCCAAACAAGGAAGCCATTCAGAATGTCTTTCCCTCGAATTCCAATGTATTGTTGGCTGAAAATCCAAACACTTAAATTAACCAAAAATTAGCTGAGTTCCGCCAATAGCTGATGGATTATTTTCCTAAAGTTGTGGCAGTAAACCGATCAATTTTTAGTTCGGTCATAGAGCAGTATGAAATTCCACACGAGTTAAAGTTGACCAAGATGGCCAGTTTGTATTTGGGTGCTCCTAGCCCATTAGAACATCCAGAAAATTATGCCATGCACATGGCTCTTAATCCAAATCATAATGTGCTCAAGTGCAAATTGTTCGGAATCACCTTGGGGCAACATGCCCGAACTTAGTATATAAATATTCCCCAGGGCTCAATTGTGAGTTTCTCTAAACTGGTGGAGAAATTCATCGTTCAGTTTTCAAGCTCTGAGCCTGTTAGGGCAACCATGATGTGCTCAAGTACAGATTGTTCAGAATCACCTTGGGGTAGCATGCCCGAACTTAGTATGTAAATATTCCCCAGGGCTCAATTGGGAGTTTCTCCAAACTGGCGTAGAAATTCATCGCTTAGTTTTCAAGCTTTGAGCTTGTTCAGAGGCCCACTGGGATTTTGCATATGTGACGCCTTGAGTTTTACCATAATACTTAAAACGTAATTTAGCAAAAATCAAAGTAAATTTTTTTTTGAAATACTTTTAAAACACTTAAAATACTTATAGTGGTTTGAGAAAATACTTTGGTGGATCAGTGTAAGATCTACTTTCTGATAAAACTCGATTGCCACCAAAACCTTTTTCTTAAAGTGCATTTGTGGAAAAGCTTGTAAATGAAAACAGTAATAAAATACTAATGAATCAAATGTTCATCAGACTAATAATATTACAAACCACTTTTTGCTTGAGCTTTAATAAAATAATTTGAAAGCATAGTGCGGAAATATAAGGTGAAGTGGTTTCCTCCATAACCCACCTCCAAATCCATCCCAACCTAGCAAATCTGATAAACTAACAACATTATTACCTACAACACAAACGTAAGTTGTGAGCTAAAAGTCCAGTAAGTACAAACATGTTTCTCACAAATATGTGTAGTGTACTTACCGTACACAAAATACATTCAATCATATTACAAAAATTTATACAATACAATACAAGCAAGTAAGATGTATTATGCTTCAGTTTCTTTAATCTTAAGTATCTTAATTACATTACCAATTCTTAATATTTTGGGCCCAATGTACGTATCCTACTAGTGTAACCAGAGAGTTGGGGGATCCGTAACAAACACTCTGAATTACTTCTTAAGTACTTGAGCACTTGAACCTTGAGCTTAAGTAATTCTCTTTTGAAAAGAAGGTGGATACGACCCTTTCAAATCTTAAGTCTGTTTCTTAATTTTAAATTCTATTCTCAATATCATTACGGTTTCTTTAAGCATCACACAGTTTCTTAAATATCACTCAAACATTTCATTTATAACTCTATACAGAAATATAACTTGTTTTAACACCAAGTAGTTTGAGCATAGAATCAACAATATATTACATATTCACCTTTATCTTAAACACTTAAGCAACAAAACAATTAATAAATATATTTTAGCACACAATAGGTATACTACACTCTTTTTCAAAAATTCTTTTATTCCATGGTGTAGGTGAGTTCTGTACTTACATCTTTTCTACGCTCCAATTCCAATTCTCTGCCTTCCTTTTATTGAACGCAACTTAAGCATATTACGTGTAGTAACAAAATTAGTTACTGGTCATCCAAAAGGATTCCTATACAATACAATCAATGACCAAAAGGATCGTTACTTGACAATTATAAGACCGTTACTTAAATAACTCCGTTTCATAATATAATTGGTCTATAATGCTTTAAAAACTAATTTTAATTAAAGGATGTCTATTTTCATAAAACTTAGACTTTACAACATTTAACGTAAAACATTAAAAGTTTACACTTTAATCCCTTTGAAAATGTAATTTTGTTCCTAGGACTTAAATTGTGTAAAAAATTTCTTAATTTAAGTCCAATATGATAAAATCACCTTTTAATAGTCTATTTAAAAATTTAAGACCATTTGTATAATTTTTGTTTTATTTTTACTGTTTTAGTCATTTAAAACAAAATTAACATTTAAACCCATTTAAGTCATTTGGGCAATTTTGCGGACCTTTTTTGTAAATTTTATACCTAATTCATTTTATAATATTTCTGGTTGAAACTAAATGGAAAAATTAGTTAACTCCTTAAATTAAATCTTATAAAAATATCAGATTTAATATCATTTTGTAGCTTGTAAAATCATGTTGTAACAAATTCTTATATGCAAAAATAACAATTTATACAGAAATGTTATTCCAAGATATGCATAAAGAATTTCATAAAAATAAATCAAGGTTTTACCTTGAAGATCACACACGAAATCTCTTGAGTTTTGAGTTCCAAACTTGCTAAAAAAACCTGATGAACATCTTGCTTGTTCATGTAGAAATTTATTAGTTTTTTAATCAAAATCTCTTTAAAACTTACAAGAGTTTATAAGAAACAATTTACCTTTAATAACTCTTAAAAACCCAGTCTAAAACTTCTTGATTCAAACATTGGAAAGTAAAGAACACAAGGTGTTCTTATCTTTATTCTTTGTGGCTTAAAGGAGAAACCAAGGAGTTGGTGTTTTAAAGCAAAGGCTTCATTCTGAAGCCAACTTCTCTATTTATAAGGTTCCCACCGACTGAAAGGTTTAGTGGGGTGAGTCAAGTTGTGACC
The DNA here is from genome assembly GCA_010015005.3 of Ulmus americana. NCBI lineage: Eukaryota > Viridiplantae > Streptophyta > Magnoliopsida > Rosales > Ulmaceae > Ulmus > Ulmus americana. The sequence continues at coordinate 111 of WUAT03218807.1, read as the reverse complement.
CATGCAATTAGATGCAATTTGGGGTGTTGACACATGTCCTAAACCATAACATCATTGGTTTGAGAGCATGACAAGTGGACTTTTCCACTAATTTTTCCACTAATCCTTCTC
>WUAT03218696.1:0-11493 GCA_010015005.3 Ulmus americana | reverse complement strand
TAATAATTATAAATTCTTATTGATATTTTTGTTTCTGTTGGGAAATTGTGTGGAAATTGGACAAGGTTATTTTGCTTCTTTTTTTTTTTAGTGGAAATGTGGCACTTTCTGTTTTAATGACAGCTGTGGTTGGTAACTAATATTGCATTCTTTTTCTCCTATCTTATGGAACTTGGATGGCAGAAATGCCAACATGCCTTCATAATATTAGTCTTATTTGAGAAAATTAGGTCTAATATCATTTTTCTCAGTCAATTTTTATTTTATCTCACAAATTTATTTAATTTTTTTAATCAAATTTTTACATGTTTAAAACAATTTTGTCATCATCTTCAATCTTCTTGCCTTTGATACCCATCTCTTTACCCTTGCCCATGTGTTTGGTACCTGGAATGAAGAGACAAAGTTGAATTACTAAGTTGACAATTGGGTAAGAATATTATGATAAAGCTCATCTTTTTATACCTTTAATTTGGGAAGGCTTTTTGGTTTTCTTTAATTTCTCCAGGTCATCGACAGCGGGCATTGTTTTTAATACCTCTTCCCCTGGGGCAATATTTGCCACATGGCAAATAGTCATTTTAAGGTTGTCCCAAATCAATCTATTTCTCTTGTTTTCAACTATCAAGTCCCGAATGGCCTCTTCAAAGTTGTCTGGGCTGAAGGGGTCAATGGCCTCAAGGCCAGGAGTTATACTTGGATATCCTTCTAAATATTTGTACTTGGCCAATGCTCTCCTAGACAAAAGAACTTTCCAATGCCTATGACAAATGGGCAGTTTGGAAAGGAAAATTAACTCCTAGATGAGCATTGAATCGTACTTTGTGGGTGGAGGTTTTTTCCACCCGGACGAGGCTTTAAAGTTCGTTCGGGGGATTTCTTCTAGCATGGTGTCTTTTGAATACCATTGACCCAATACCACCACTAGCTCTTCCTTCTAGTTCTTTTCGGACACTAGATTCCCGATGATGAGGTTTCTGGATGCCTAGGGAGAGAAAATGTAGATTCAAGACGAGCTATGGCGCTTTTTCATCTTATACAACATCAGGAATCTTTCTGGAGATAAATTTCTATGGACTTTAAGTTTGAACAAGGCCATAGTCCTGACTAGAATCTAAAAAGAATTTGAACTTAATTGCCCTGGAATGATGTCCAATTTGTTCAGCATTTCGCAAACTTCCCATAGAAGAGGGGTAGGAATCTCATCCAGGATAGTGGCAATGGGAAGCATGATTGAGTCTTTGGGAGGGTTGGATGGCAGCATCAACCCAATGTTAATAAGCTTAACCCCGAACAAATTCCCAATTGAAGAAATTTCAACTAAACGGTCTTCTGAGATAGGCCTAACATGTTGCTGATGTAATGTCCATTTGGGGGCCTTTTCTTTTGGTTCATGTTTCCTCTTCCTTTCCTTTTTAACAGAGGCCATGATTTGTTCTTCTTATTGAATGGGAGGATAGTTCTTTGCATGTCCAGAAGAATCATCAAGTGATAATATTTGAGCCGAGTTGATTATTCTGGACTCAGGTGTTTAGTCCATAAACTGGGAGATTTTCTCGTAGGTGGCACGATAAATTTCGATATGTCTTGCCTGTGCAATAGCTCCCCAGATATCCTCATCTTGTTTAAGTTGTGCAAGCCAAATAGGATCTACGGGAAAGTTAAGTGTTAATGCATGCTTTAACTTTTCAGTTGCCTCTTGAGACTTTCGCAGAAGGTTAGAGAAGGGTGTGATTTTATGGAAGCAATCTTTGTTTTTCTTCTAAATATTCCCTCCTAACTTGGTTTCCTAAGCAGCGAACTTAAGGCATTATGCTTTCGGTAAGGTCATTAACATACTTAACATATGCCCGTTCGACTGTAAGCCCAAGGTTAGTAATTGGTTCAGTCCTAGGTGTGGGATTTAGAGCGGAGTTCTAATTTTCCTGGGTACTATTTTAATTCCAAAACTTGAGCCAATAGGTACAATTCTCTAACCGGATAACAATTCTATATCAATAGATATTCTGGGGCAGAGGGGAGGAACAAGCCGGCTCAATCAATCGTTTATGTGTTCCGAATAGGTTCCATTATTTAGGGAAGTTTTCTATTTTGCGAACCTCAATGAGAAAGATAGACCATTTACACCTCTCTATCCCTCAAAATTCATCTTACCACCACAAAAGAGCATTTTAAATGCTTTTCATGGGTTATGAAGCTAATACCCTATATTCTAAGCCACAAAATAATCTTTATCTCACAACAGAAGGCTTTCTTAGCAAGTTTATCCTATATAGTAGAAGTCGAACAGAAATAAGTAAAAACATGCTCATCCTACCCAGCTAGATTCTACCCATAAAATCAAAGAACAAGAAGGGGAATTTAAGAGTTTTCTTTTTAGATCTTTTTTGTCGATCTCCCCTTCGATTTGCATTGTTCTGACCATTGTATGCAGGGTTTCAGTGAGCTAGGTTAAAGTTCACCTTTAATGGTGGATGTTAGAGGTCGACGGTGAATTTTTGGTTCATGAAGGGGAAGGTAATTAGAGAGAAGAAGAGGGAGAAGCTCTAAAAATTTGGTTAAGAGTAAGAAAATAAATGAAAAATTTGGGTCTTTGCTAATTTATAGGTCCTTATCTAACCGGGGTTTAACTTTGGTTAGCGAAATGGACTTGGGTTTAGATTTCAAAATTCAAAAAAAACAATTATACTTGTGTTTGAAAAGGAAATGGGAGCACCTATGTATGGCTGACACGTGTTGGGGGGTATTTGTGATCTTTAGTACTTTTGGTCCATTTGGAGTGATCAAGCATTAATTGTTCTTGTCATGAGGTAGCAAATACCTCATTTTTCACACTGCACATGCCTTTTTATCACGTGAATAATTGTTTAAATTAATAGCTTGCTTCAAAAGTTTGAAATAAATATGTTTACATTTTATTTATTTTAACTTAGCATTTTGTCAAAATTCATAACCTTATTGATTTGAAATTCAATTCAAGTTGGGACTTTTCCTTCTCGGATAGATTGATCATTTGAAAATGAAAATCATTTTGATAGGGAGGTCTCCCAAATGAATATACAAAAGAGTTTAAATTCTTTACAAAAAGAAAAAGTAAAGTGAACTGTTGAAATCCTAGCTATTCAACATCTTGGACTTGTTCGGCCTTTTAGCCTTGTTCGACAATGATCAATTCGGTTTCAAAGGCTGCAATTTTATCTTTTACCGAAGATTGAATGGTAGCTTTGAGATATTTGATCTCACTAAAGTTATGATTGAAAAACCTTTTATAATTAGCATTCTCGTTATTAAGCCGGTTGCTCAGTTCTAATAGTGTTTTGACTGAATCTGTGAGGGTTTGTTGCCTTCGTTCAAGCTCTACAACTCGGGTTGTTTTCTTTGTTGACTTGTATGCAAGTGACCGGATAACAAGTTTGGTTTTTTCCTTGTTAGCCAATGTTAATTGCATCTTTTCCCGAACCAAAACATTCTCTTCTTGGACGGAGTTGAGGTGAGATTCCAATTCAAACACGCGAGGCCTTAATAAGCTTAAATTATTTTCTAGGGGGTTGTGAACCGATTGGGAAATTTGATCTAGTAGGGCCTCTGGAACGTTTTCCCAATCCTCAAAAGACGATGATGAACGAGCATCCAGTGGTGATTTACGAACATATTTATGTCTTTTCCCTAACTGAACTTCGTCCGAATTGTCTGATGTCTTCCGTTTAGACCAAAACGAAGAGTCAGATTCTGAATGTGCCAAGACTATAGTGTTAACCGATCTGGACTTGTTTTGTTTTTGCATTCCGAATAGAACAAGTGTTGGGTCGGGTAAATCATTTTGATCTGCAGGTTGCTTAGTTTGATAGGTTTGTTGTCGAAAAGAGGAAAATTAGGAACTCACCACACCCATGATTTTGGGAGATAAAGTGAACCTGCAAGAAAACCAAAATTCCAACATTTAAAGTAGGAAGGAAGCTTGCTCCGAACGGCTCAGTTGGCCATCTAGACACATTTCTTCAAGATAGAATGGTTAAAGTATTCCCTTTCCTAATTTATGATTTGTTGGAATTCTCATTAAAAAATCTTAAGAAATAATCATTTAAGTCCAATAAAGTTTTCTTCAATTTAAAGATATTGCTAAATATCAAAACCTATATTTCATTAATTCCGAAATGTATTATATTTTTCTTGGGAAGAAATTATTTCTTAATGATTTTGATGAGTTTATTCGGAGTGTGTACAGGAATCAGAAATCAAGATTGAATAAAATAGACTAATATGAAAGTAAAGAATGGCAGTGGCGTACCTTAGAAGCTTCTAAGGCTAGTTCGAATGAGTGAAGTTTTCACGCAGAGGGACTAGAGGCTATTCGGATTATCACTTTCCAGCTACCAAAAGCAAAAATTCGCAAAGTTATCAGAGAAATACTTAACGATCATCACAATAGAAGAAGAAGAAATTTTTAGAAGGAAACAAAGAAGAAAAAACAAGTTTGAAGGAGAGAACTAACCCATTTAAATGCTTAGAAGTACCCATAATAGTAAGCTTGAAGATTCAATAATTTGTGAGAATATTGTAATTGGTCTTTTTAGATTAGGGTCTTGGATTTCGTGTGAAAGAACTAAGCCGTTTGAAATAATGCCATGCTTACCACCTTGCGTCACCCTGGGTACATACTTGTTTAGGAAGTCCAAATGTCACGCTCAGGAACCAGTTTTGGAATCTTGGAATTGAGAAGCGAAAAAGTCTTACCATTGATCGGGGTACAAGTGTACGAACAGTTTAATTGCTTATATACATTCCCAAGGCCTTGATCTAGAAGTCGAAACTCCAACAAGGCAACTATTTCAATAAGAAATCGTTTGAAGATCATGGGTTACCCGAATAGGTTCAAATACGATTCTTTGCAGGCAAATTCATTTTCTTCCTGAAGCCAATAGACTTGGGGAGGAGTTGTAATATCTGGATTTGTCTTATAATAAAATATCATGGATAGTATAATGACGAGTTTGTTGACCAAGAATAGTCAAGAGAGGAGCAGGATTTGTTCAGCCTCAATAGGTGTTCGGTTCGGCCAGGCTACTTGTTCAAACAGATCTGTCCAGACGGGTATCTATTTTCCATTGCCTCAAGTCATTAATGGGATTTGACGAGTCATTTAATGCTTGTTAGACTATATATTGTTTAGATATTATGTGTAATATTAATATAATAATGATCACCCCTTTTTCCTATAAAAGGGGAAAGAGCATTCAATGTAATTTACACTCATTTATTCCACCCAACAACCCAAACACATTCTCTTTCTAGAAAACCTATTTCTTCTCTCTTGTTTGTAATCAAAACTGCCTCGAGCATCAAGTTGAGTTCATAACTATTGTTCAAGCATTTATTATTCATAACTAACCACAAAATAATCCTTATTTATCTTTGTTTGATCGGTAAATCATTCACTATTGAGATTTTATTATTAAACCGAAAACGGACTTAACACTCATTCAATTTTATTCTTTCAATATAAGATTGAAAATTTATGATATTCTTATGTAATTTGAGAGTCATTTTCCAGTAGTTGGTTATTACAAGCAAATTTGACATCATTACATGATCATCATATTAAATTTAACGCTATTTCAAAAGTTGCTTTTTTTTTTTTAACTGGAAATAACTTTAAAAATAAAAACAACCTTACAAGAGAATGGGCATTTCAAAATAAAAAACCTTTATAATGGGGGACATCTGTCAGAAAACGAACCTCATGAACCGCATTATTTATTCCTTTGAACATTGGCTGCCTATTGTTCAAAAGATTAACCACATCCAGACAATCGGATGCAATGGAAAATTTTCAAAAGCTAATTCAGGCATGGGTTATTATAGCTTATCATAATAATATTTAATGATCTTTTTAGAAAGAAAAAAAAGGTTTTATAGCTTACCATAATAATAATAATAATAATACCAGTAAAAAAACAATAATAATAAAAATAAAAATGAAAATAAATTTTATTGACCATGTTATTTTTTTGTTAGCCACAAAACCAAATTTGCCTCATGGAAATTAGAATATCTGGTAGGCCATTTTTAAAAACTACTTTAATTTAATTATTATTTTTTGAGTAGTAATTTAATCAATAGGTTTTCTATTAAGATAACAACTTTGGATGTCTCAATTTAGATTTGTACTACATTAAGAATATATAAGTTATATGTACAATTTATAAAGATCTTAGGCTACTCCAATCATTGCTAATTAGTTTTGATGAATTAAAATCTTATGGATTCTTAAGATGGTGTTATAGCACAAGTTATTTTATCATGTATTGGTCATTATACCCACGTGCTTACTTTACTGATTGGTTTTGAGTTAAAACTCCATAAATTATTAAAAGTCTTTTCAAAAATACATTAAAATTATTATATTCAAGTTCAATATTTTTTTGTTTCATATTTACTCAATTCACGAAAGATAATATCATATTAGAAAAATAATAATAATAAAAAAAATACAAAAAACAAAACTGAACAAATTAGTTTATGCACGCGACCCTAATTTTGTCATCCATTCTATATATTCCCTATCAGAACAATCCTTGTAACCATGAAAATCACATTTAGATTTCTTAAATTTCTTGTGATCATTATGGGCAATTTCAACACAAAATCAAGTTGTTTTGGGTGATTTTGTCAAAGGAGGACTAATTGTTTATTTGTTCGATTTATTTTATTAAATTTTGTTTGGTATCAAGAAACAAACGCTCGATGTTTTCCTATGAGCATCCACTTGCCTACTTTCACGTCTCAAGAGCCTCACTTGCTTACTTTCCACTATTAGTTGATTACTCGAGTTCAATAAAACTTCGTACACCCTCAATTTGATACCCAGATAAACACACATCCAAATTTAGAATGAGATCTATCAAATATAGAATATGGGAGATTTTACGGAGACTATCTAACCAAAACCTAAGAGATTTTGGAGACTCTTTCTAATCAAGAACACGATAGATTTTTCAGAAACTACCCAACCAAGGTTTTAATAAAACGAAAAACTATTCTTAGTGTTATCTTTTCTAACAAGAAAAAGAGAGACCTAAGATAACCCTTGATGAAACACAAATCCTAAGCAAGCTTAAGTCAAACGAATAATAATTTAAAGACCGAAAACTTGCTCCAAGATTGATTCTCGCAAAAACTCATTAGAAAATCACGAATGAGAGAATGTAAAGGGGTGAAGTTTTCACGAGTCTTAAGACCCAATTGATCTGATTAGATTTAGTCCGAATTGATATGTTATTAGGAACAAATTCTTGACCAAAAAATCAAATATTTGCAGATAAAAAAACTTACCATACAATTGTAGTGCTAGACTTAGATAGGACTATACAACAAACTTTGACACTTGCCTTAACTTGAAAGGTTTATAACGGCCTTTGTGATAGTGCAGTTGATAAGTGAAACTTTTGATCCGTCATTTGTCTTGCGTCAAATTGTTTTTTATGGTATAATGATGAATTTAATTGTATCATGATGAATCGTATGGCTGACATAATTTATTTCCTGCACTATTATATTTATTTTATGCCATATGTAAAGACTCAAATACTCGGTTTTTTTATGAAGTTCTTTATTTCCGAACTTACATTCTTTTATTTTTTATTCGGATAATTTCTATTAAATTTCCTTATATCATGCATTTTTTATATACATGCTACAATCTTAAATATTACTTTTTAAAAATAATAAATAGATTTGAACAAGCCAAGGGTTAGGAAAATGCTATTACTCCGGACAAACTTTTTACTTGGTCCTTTGATTTACAACTTTCTATCCAACTAGGAGTTTCTTCTCACCAATCCCGACTTTTGAAGTTTAATATCCTTCTAGGTAAAACTCTTAATTTCATGATTGAACTCTTAGTTCATTATCAGTCCAGATTGGACAAATTATTTAATAACAATCCACCGAATAGCATTATTTTCTTTTCAGAATATAACAAACACATCATATAATATTTTGCCAAAATAAATTCACAAGTATGAAATGTAAATGGGCAAATATAAATCTTTAACATTATACGGAATATGCAAAAGTAACCATGCAACCCTATTATGGAAACTTATTCAAAACACTCACTAGCTTTCATATTCGGATACCTATTTTGTCCCACTTTGATGAATTTTTCCTGAACAAAATTATCAAAGTAAAAGCAGCTATCTGAATAGCTTACATTATCAACCAAAATTTACTCAAAACCATTGTTCATTCATATGTATATCAAAAATTTACAAAATAAGACTTATTGATATTACTTCATCAATTTGTCAGCATTCCAAAGATGTGACAATGGAGTACCATCAAGCTTTTCTAATTTATAGGACACAGACAAAACATGCTCTATAATCCAGTAAGGTCCCTCCCAGTTCGGGAAAAATACATCTTGCTTTTGTACGACCTTTTTCAAAACTAAATCTCCAGACACAAACCGCTGAATCTTAATTCTTAGGTTGAAAGACCGTGCAGTGGCTTGTTGATTAGCCACCATTCAGAGCTGGGCTTTATCTCTCTTTATCTCTAAAAAATCCATGTTCAAAGCCAAACCTTGGTCATTGAGCAGGAGTCAAAAGCACTATGTTCGGAATGATGGCTTCCCAATCTCAACCGACATGATGGCCTCAGTCCCATAAGTTATTGAGAATCGAGACTCTTAAATAGATATCTCGTTTGTTGTCTAGTATGCCCATACTACTTGGGCCAACTCTTCGACCCAATCACCTTTTGCACCATCCAATTTTTTCTCTAGGTTTCTTTTGATGGTCTTATTGACAACCTCAACCTGCCCATTTGATTGTGGATGGGAAACACTAGAAAAATGCTTTTGAATGCCTAGATCTAGACAAAGTTTGCACATTCCAACAAAATCAAATTGTGTTCCATTATCCAAAACCAATGAATGAGGAACTCCGAACTGACATATGATAGTTTTCCAAACAAAATTAGTTATTCGGGCCTCAGTGATTTCAGACAAGGGCTCAGCTTTCACCTATTTGGTGTAATAATTAATAGCCACTATGGTAAACTTCATTCGGTATTTTCCCAGTCCTCGATAAAATCTATCCCCATTTTGCAAAAGGTCACTGACTTAGGACCAAAGTGAGCAATTCAGCTGATTGATGGGTTATTCATGAAAATCGCTGGCAAGCATTACAAGCCCGGACATACTCTTCAGCATCTTTGACCATATTTGGCCAATAGTATCCCTGTCGGACAACTTTGTGTAAGAATGATTACGGACAGGAGTGTTTGTCATAAATACCTTCATGGATCTCTTACATAACATACAAACCACGTTTGGGGGTAATACATTTCAAAAGCGGGGTAGAATATCCCCTCTTATACAACTACCCAAATTTGAAGGCATAATAAACTGACATTCTCTTCAATGCTCGGGCTTTGATCTTGTCTAATAAGAGGTCAGCACTTTCCAAATATTGTATAATTGGGGTCATCTAGGTTTCACTTTCATCTATGGTGTTAACTGATGACCCATCAATGGAAGAATGCAACAAGCTCATTACCAGATAATTTCGATCTCTATCTATTCCAGAGCCTATTCAGGTAAGTTTGTCTGACTTCGAATTGGCTGCCAAGGTAATATGAGTTATTGTAAATAAGTCAAATTGAAAAACTAAATCTTTGGCCACCTGTAAATACGAAGCCATCCAGGGTTCCCATGCTTTGAAATCAGTATTCACATGGCTGGATACTAGCATTGAATCACAAAAAACTTGAATAAACCTGACATCCAAATCCTTAGCCACTCAGAGGCTAGTCAATAGGGCTTCGTATTCGGCCTCATTATTAGAAACTGGGAAATCTAACTTGAACGCCCTAAGAATCTTTTCGTATGTTGGGCTTTCAAGTACCATTTTGATTCTGGATCCCTCCTGGTTTGTAGACCCATCTACAAATAATTTCCAGGTAGGAACATTCCACTCAACCTCATCCAAGTTCTCCTTACTCAAGACCAAGTCCGACTAGTGAACTCCAAGATAAAGTCGGCCAATGCTTGCCCCTTGATTGTCGTTTGGGGCTTATACTCGATATCAAACTCACTGAACTCAATTGCCTATTTTTCCAACCTCCCAAAACATTCAGGATTTTGCAAGATCTGTCATAAAGAAGCTTTGGTATGAACAAGAATTGAATGAGACTAAAAGTACGATCGGAGTTTTTGAGCTGCAACCACTAATGCCAAAGCAATCTTTTCTGTATCCGGATATCTTATCTTTGGATCAAGAAATGCTCAACTGATGTAAAATATTGGCAACTTTACATTTGCCTCCAATCGAATAAGTACTGTGCTGACAGTCGGTTCGGATACCGCCAAAAAAAGACTCAATGTTTCCCCCATATTTGGCTTGGATAAGATTGGAGCTTTTCCTAGATAGAATTTTAACTCCTGAAAGGAGCGCTCACAATCATCTGTCCATACAAAGTCACTTCCTTTTTTAAATGGATTTAAAGAAAGGAAGGTATCTATCTGTGACCCGAGAAAAGAAATAGTTGAGGGCCACTATGTAACTGGTTAGACGTTGGACATCTTTGACTTTAGCTAGGGACTTTATATCTAGCAAGGCTTGAATCTTTTCTGGATTGGCTTTAATTCCCAGATTATGGTCCATAAACTGCAAAAACTTCCCAGATGAAACCCCAAATACACACTTGCTTGGGTTGAGTCGTATTCAGTACTTGCTCAAGACTTGAAAGGTTTGATCCTAGTGCTAAATATGCTCATCTTCCTAAAGAGACTTAACAAGCATATCATCGACATAAACTTCCATTGACTTCTCAAGCAGTTCAGCAAACATTTTATTTGATAGGCGCTGATATGTGACTCCGGCATTATTCAATCTGAATTTCATTACTTTGTCTCAAAACAGGCCTTGATTGGTAATGTATGCCCTTTTTTCTTCATCTTCTGGATCCATTTGAATCTGATTATACCCGAAGTACGCATCCATGAAGCTCAAGAATTGATGACGTCTGACTATTGCATCTACTAGTTGATCTATCCAGGGCAATGGGAAACTGTCTTTTGGTCAAGCTTGGTTTAAGTTTATAAAATATTTGCAGACCCTCCACTTTCCGTTGGCTTTCTTCATAAGAACAATATTGTCCAGCCAATTGGGATAATATGCCTCCCGAATAGCTTTAGCTTTAATGAGTTTGCCAATTTCTGTATTTATGGCTGCATACCATTTTGGGTTGAATGACTGGTGAGAGGTAAAAAGGGCATCTAAACTGTGTGTATTTATTAGCATTTAAGGTTGATTTAGGGATTAGATCATGCATTTACGCCTTAATATTTCTTAAGTGTCATTTTCGGTGTCATGTTTTGTTTTGATGCAATTTCAGGTCTCTTGAGCTTAAAAGATGGAGAAAAATAAAGATTGATGATAACGGGATAGATTCTAAGCAATTCGGAGTTGAAGAACACTTTCGAAAGCA
>WUAT03218586.1:0-11493 GCA_010015005.3 Ulmus americana | reverse complement strand
TGTAAAACAAGGGTATAAATGTTTTGATGCCTCATTTATGGGGCATTCCTGTAGTTCCCCCATGTTCCAAACTAATATAAAAGGGATTTATTGCAGCTACGCGATTTAGTTCCTAATATATATATTTTTTTTTTGCTAAAAAATTAGTCAATTCCGTCGTAAGATCAAAAAAATGTATTTTAATAATTTCGTAAACAAAATATAAAAAATAAAAACAAAAATATTTAAATAATTTCATAATATATTATAATAAAAACTTTAAAAAAAAAATTCCGTAATTCTATCAACACAAAATAATTTCATAAAATATTATAAAATAAAAACTTAAAGATATGTAAAAATTAAGGGCATTTTTGATATTTTTGAAAAATTAGAGAACTTGGGGTATCTAATATCTATAATTTTAGAAAACATGAGGCCTAGTATTTTCTAAAACTCAGTGTACTTTGTGAAATTTTTGACAACTAGAAGGTAATTACCTTATTTTCTTTTTTCTTTTTTATTTTTGTTTTGATAATAGAAGGACACTTGACTTGACCATTTGTAACGTGTTACTCCGGTTTTATTTGATATTACCAACAAAAAAAAAAAAGATACTCAGGTTTTATTTGTGGCCAAATAAAACAAATTAACTTTATTTAACTAGTGTTGTGTTATATATATATTCAGAAGAAGAAGGAAAAAAGTCCATTCAAAAATAAAAGAAGTATTTTTAAAGTAAAAATAATATTTTAAAAAATAAAACTAAAAATTGATAGACAATTTTGCCATACAAATTCTTATACTAAACCGTTACTCCTTGGTGCCAAAGCTTTATATTTTATAGATATATAAAGTTTCCCAAATAATTAGTAGAGCCTAATCACGTGGGGGTTTACATATCAAACATTTCTATACCTTCAGGAACTGTAAAGGCAGTCAAAACTCCACATGCAAGACTTCACGACAGGTCCCAATTGTTCTACAGAGTTCGAGCACTATTGCCTGCTATTAAGGCTCAACAGTCGAAAACAATATCACATGCCTGCAATTTACAATCACACAAAAAGTTCATTTTTACCACTTTATTTTCAACAAAGCCAGAGTCCATGAAATCTTTAACTTAGGAAATCCCTTTCTCTTCCTCAATCTAATAGGATAAGAAAAGTTCATTTCCACCTGACATTATAAGGCCTAGTTTGCTACAAGGCATCAAATGACATTACAGAAATTCGAGGAAATAAGTAAAGACCTAAGTGATGTAATAGTCTCTGCTATTTTCTATTTCATCTAAAAGTCTTTTTTACCAAATAATCATATACTAGATTATATACTATGAATGTTTAGACACCTTCTAAAAATCTCTTCTACCAAACAACTACACATGCTATTTTCCTTCCAACCCTTTCTTTCCTTCTACTTTTCCCACCTACCAAACAAGGGGTAAAACCGCATACCCTAGGGCGAATATGGTGAACTTGCTCTTACTAGCACTACCATAAAGTGTTATATAAGTGAAATGAAGGGAACAACAGCTGAGATATCATACATTGATACAGCTTAAAAGACGATTAATAACACTAATTATGCCACTTTACCACAGCAGCATGAAAGGAAAAAAAAATTAAACGTATAAGCATTACCTTAACAAGCTCTGGTTAAGTAACAACATGCCCTAACAAGGTGTTAACTTCTTGACATCAATCCAAGAAGGTTTCTTTGCATTGTAATAGAAGTATGCAATCATGTGAACCAACTCATCCGCTGTTCTAATTTCTGCGAAAAGAAATGGTATTTAACATCACCGAAAAGAACGAAACTTGAACTAATATTTTGAAGGAAACTGAACTGGTAAAAATCACAATGCTTACCTTTCTCCCTGTACAAGATCCTGTTTCCTCTTAAGAATAAAATCTGAGGGCATTCTTTAACTTGAAGAGCATATGCCAAATCTCTCTCTATATTGATGTCTACCTTCACTGACTGGTGCATGAAAACTTAAAGCTGTTACCAGAGGGATTAAACATGGAAATACATTTGAACAAAATCGAATATATTTAGCTTAAAAGAACAAACAAAAGTGAACTATTCAAGTCCATAATAGAAAAACTTGGGAATCAAGAAACAAATGTTAGCAGGTGAGTTATCCACAAATCCATAAACTACAAATAAAACTTGAAAATTTGAGTAGAGAAATATACTCTAGGAGGCAATCGATCTTTGGCGTCCCAATAAACCTTTACAGCCTTTTCCAACTCTTTTAAAGCCTTCCAATTATCACTTGCCCTGCAAACAGAATAACACAATGAGGAATTTTTCAAACTTTGAACTAAACTAACACAAAAGCATAACTACATTCTTGATTCTTTGTTCATAGCTTCAAATAACAAACTAAAAGATCAAACCATTTTGTTTCAGAAAGATCAAATTTGGACTAAATTTACCTGTTGTATCTTTCGAAAACAAGAACAACAAGCGGGCTTGGGTGGAAAGCAAAGCTCTCCCATTCCAAACAATTGATCTCCTTCACCCAGTTATCATCAATCTCTCCTTCCCAATCAATCTCAAATCCATCTTCCCCAACAACATTCTTTATTGGGTGCTTGTCAAAATACTCAGAGGCTCTAATTCCCCAACCCACATCGGCATCCAATGGCCAATCCTTACTTTCCTCCTCAACCACCATTTTCTTCTTCTTCTTCTTCGCACCACCAACACCGGCCTCATCCACAACCTCCTCCTCATCATCCTCAACCTCATCCTCGCTAATTTCCGATTCGGAATCAGATTCATCATCAACTTTATCCTTCAGAATTTTCTCCTTATCTTCAAACAATTCAGAGTTTTGCTCTCTGATTGACGAAAATGTCCGTTGGAGTGAGTCTCGCACGAAATCTTCCACCGCAGCCGCTTCGCTTTTCCGACCACGCCTCGGCTTTCTTGGCCTTACTGTAGGAAAATTCCCGCTAGGGTCATCTTCATCTTCTTTCTGGGAATCTTCAGCTTTGAGACGACGATTTCTTGTTTTGGGTTTGGGTTTGGGTTTGGGTTTAGGAGCAGAACTGAGATTAACATCGCGATTTGAATCAGGTTTTTTGGAAAGAACAACAAAAGGGGAGGATTTTGCAACGAAATTACGATGTACAGGATTGAAATTCACTTTGGGAAAGATAGAGGTTTGAAGGAGAAGCATTTTCACCGTTCTGCTCTAGCGCGGGAATCAGTCAGCACACCAGGTGTTTGATAAAATGCCTAAAAGTTATTTTTTTTATATATTTTTATATCGGAGTGGCGCTTTGAATAAGGACAAGGAAACTACGACATGTTAAAAAATCATTTTGGTTATAATTTGAGTTTTAGTAAAAATTATAAGAAAAAATTTGTTACTTTTGTTTATATCAAAATAGTACTATCAATTCAATAAATTAGTAAAAAATTAACTAATATATCAATTAAATAAATGATTTTAATGATATAACATTTCCCACTACTTTTACAATAATTCCAAACAAGACAGTTATTTTGATCTTGGTCGCTCATCCAAATTCTCTTGAAAATACTACTAGATTGTTTTAGTCTACAAATTTGTGATCTTTTTTAATGACATAAATCTCTCGAACTCTTTTTGCAAAGTCGAGTTGGAAATTCGATTTTCCTACCAAAAACCCAAAAGAGAAACCAAACCACTTGTGAGATGAGAAATGGCACATGGGAACAACAATCCTTTTTAATGTTAAAAACCTCATACTACGCTACCAACTATGCTTTCCTCTTTCTCTCTTTTTGTTACTTGAAAACTAATTTTCAAAATCAATACAAATACCTAAGATAACCAATAATATATTCTTATATTGGGACTATAAACCCCACGTATATCTACTTTGATACGATGTTGTCTGCAACAATCTCAGCAATCTTTCCTTCGAGCAAAACCCAAGAGTTCTCTTGGTTCTCCCTCACGTCTTGCCCTACCATCTTAATTTTGCAAAGATTTATTTTTGAATTCTTCCGATAAAAATAGTGTCTCGAGACTTTTCGCAAACCCAACGGCTTAACAACCGAGACGT
This sequence comes from Ulmus americana, assembly GCA_010015005.3. Classification (NCBI taxonomy): domain Eukaryota; kingdom Viridiplantae; phylum Streptophyta; class Magnoliopsida; order Rosales; family Ulmaceae; genus Ulmus; species Ulmus americana. The sequence goes on along the minus strand of WUAT03218586.1, from coordinate 7,447 downwards.
TATTGGAATCAAAATGACAAAACCATCTCTTCTAGGGATGAAGATAGTATGATGTGTTTTATCACCAACACGAACAAACCACTATATATATTACTGGAATTTCATTTTTATTTTTCTCCCTGTTTTTGTTCGACTAATATAAATCAGGTTTTGAGCTATAAACTTTCACATCTTATAATCAAACTAGTGATACATCAATTTCAAGGATCCTAAAACACCTCAAGTATAAATTAATAGAAAACCAAAAACATGGAAATTGGATTTTTGTTTTTCTTTTTGTGATAAGGGAAAATTTGTAATCTATAAAACTGAATCTGGAAAAGGCAAAACCCTCCATAACCATGCATGCCTCATTCTCGTAGCTATTACATGCATAACCACAAAATTGGTGGCCATAGGAAATTTCCAGGCAAATGCTCCTAAAATTAACAAAATAAACAAAATAAAAAAGAGAGAAATTTACATTTTTAGCCGGGAACAAATGTGAGCCAATGAAATTCCTACACGTATGGCGACAATCTTCCCGTACTTGGTTTACAACTGTAGCAAGCGAGCAAGCTGGGAAGGGTTGACGACGCCAGCCAACTGGGCCCCATCTCCGCTCATCAAATCCGCTACCTCCACGTATCTCTGCAACTTCTCCCTTCTCGGCTCGGCTTCGGCTTCGGCTTCTCGAGAAGCCTTCTTCGGATCCGCCGTAGCCTCGGCTCTTGCGCCGCCGTCCCACGGTTGTCCGAAGAGCGTGCCCTTTGTGAGATACTCGTGAGCCAAGTAGCCGGCTAAAAGGTGGCTCGATAGGCCTGCGGCTTCTTGAGGTGGAGCCGGAGCCGAAGCCAGCTTGAGCTTCTTTAACGTTGACGATTGGAGCGCGTCGACTCCATTCTCTTCCTCCTTGCGCTTGTTTGTCGTCAGGACTCGACGAGGAGGGAGACGCATCGTTTTGGTATTCATGGGTATTTCTGGTGTTGCCACGTCAGCAGCCTGGGAGGAACATTGAATCTATCTACTGGAAAAATCTATCTAATCAGACGGTGGAAAGATTCTCCAAGAAAAAGGCCGTTTGGGAAAAGGTAAAAAAATATATATATATCGGGTGAAATTGTAAAAATTGAAAAATAAAAGGGTGAAAAGGTAAAATTATGCGATAGATCTTAGAAAATTTGAAAAGAGAGAGAAAGGTGGAAAAAAAAAAAAAAGTACCGACGAACAGTAATTAAAAATTAAATTTAAAAAAAAAAATTGAAGAAAAAGAGATAGAGGAGAAACTAGAGGGCCCGCCTCACAGAAGGAGGATTTTAGAGAATTTGAGAGAGAGAGAGAGAGAGAGAGAAAGAGAGGGAGAGCAAGCGATGGCACAAGTATAAGAATGAAAAAGCCGGTGCATTATTAGTATTTATAGATGGTTGGATAAGTATTTGACCCAAGTTTCGAGAAAAATCACGAGAATACCACGGGTTCGAATGACATAAATATCCTGCCTCTTTTCATGGTGTGTAGGGATTAATATGGAGGTCTTTTTGGTCTTTATGATTTACAAATTTCAAGAATATTTTCACACACTCCAACTTTCAGATACTAATAAATGAGATTCGATTTATTACAAAAAGTTATATATTGTGAATTTGTGATAAGATATAAAATCAAAAATTGAAATAAAAATCACAAAAAAAAGCTCAATGATTCAAATTTTTCTAAAATTGTAAGTTGTCATGGATTTAAAATAGTTTTTAAACCCCGAACTTTCTGTTTAGTTATTGAAGTAACATAAATTATGACTTAGTAACAGAAATTGTAACTTAAGTGACAAAAATAATAACTTAAGTCACAATTTTTCCTCTTTATGTTATCAAGTCATCATTTCTGTTACTTAAATTATTAAATAGAAATTTTAAAAATTTTAAAAGGAATTTTGAAATATAAAATGACAATTTAAAATTTTAAGAAAATTTTGAAATGTATTTGAATCATTAAGTAAAAAATATATATTAAAATAAAAATCGAGATATAGAATGAGACCAAAACATGGATTTCACTCTAATTGTTATTTGCAATTTTTTTTTTTTTTTGGTTGATCATATCATCATGTAAAACTAGTTGACACTCCGTGTTTATTCATTGTTTTTTTTTTGCTAAATATATATATTTTATATTTTTAACTGGTTGCTCAAAATAATTTATTAGTGGCTATTTCATTCTTTTGGACATTTAATACAAATATATTGCATTTTCACTTTTTTAAAAAAAAAAAAATTTCAATGACTTACCTACTTATTGTTTACTAAATTAAATTCATAAAAATTAGTAATGCTAATAATTCAAAAAAAAAAAAAAAAAAAAAAATACTACTAGATTTTTGACATAGAAGATAATAAATGTGATTTGAAACTTTTCATTATAGGGGCAAAAAGGTCACTTAAAATGCCAAAACTCAAACCCAAACAATATGTCTTAAAAGGCCTATGCAAGGCCATCTCAAAAACACTATCGGGCTTAATGTGTCTGTCAAAACCTTCGTATAGGCCTTGAAGCAATACTGGGCCCAAAACAAGTGGAATTGTCTTCTCTTTCATTTTTTTTTAATGTTACAAATTTAAGTAAATTTTATTATTTTATTTAGTGTCAGACTTTTTCCTGTATGACTATTTTTTTTTTTTCAAAATAAATTTTTGCATAAAAATAAAAAATAATTTATCCACCATAGTATTTTGATTCCACACATTGTTTTTGATTCGTGAAAATTACTTTATTCTTTTAATTTTCAATTATTTCCACTATCTTTAAAATTTGTATTTGACTTTGAATTTTTAATTCTAATGTTAAGTATTGAGCTAACGATATAAAATGTCACTGTTGAAAAAATTATGCCAGTATCACTTTTTAGTTGATATAAAGTGTGCTTTGTTGAAAAAAATTATGCCATTGATTAATTAACTGTTCACTTTTTTAGATTTTTATTTATTATTTTTATTTTGTATAAATACAATTTTTCCTCTTTCTTTTTTCCCACTACTTCATCTTCCCTAACCACATGAACTTTTAGTTCTAAAACTGTTATGTTTTTAATTTTTTATCTCTTCACATTATTCTTGTTATGAAGATTTCTATCACGGCTGAAGTGACATCAAGATCATTCCAGAATGACTAACACGTAAATCGTATCCATACTGAGCTAGCAGTTACGCTTGTCAGGTTGACATCTCAAAGTCTTGATCGTGACGGCGTTCAGCTAAATGCTGCCATCCGTCCTCACGCTGCAGTAAAGCAAGTCTTGATTCACCTTTCCAGACTTAGTGAAAATTGAGGCGCGATACTTCTCGTATTAATTTGTGAGTAACACGGTGACAATGACGTATTCCGTATCAGAATGCAATGCTCGTAAAGACTACGAATCTCATGTCAACATCGCGAGGGTTCAATCAAGTCTTAGTAGGCACCAAGCCAGCTTGGCCAAGGTCAAGCTCGACCAAAGCTAGCTTGGCCAAGGCAAGCTTAGCCAAGGCCCAGCTCCACCAAGACCCACGCACATCCAAGTAAGCAAAGCACGGGTTGTGCGAGACGGAGTGAAAACCACGCTGCCGAGCTACCCAGCTCAGCCAGGTCAAGCCAACTTGCCACGTCCTACTTGCCGAGTTGCTTAGCTCGGCCAGACCTACCCGCGCGCACCCTTGCCGAGCTACCTGCCAAGGCACGCCAAGCCAGCCTGTCGAGCTACCCTGCTCGACCAAGCCTTCCACTCCGCACCAAGTCCTTTGCACACCGAGCTTTGCCCTTGCACACCACGCATGCTGCCACCCCGTCCGAAACTTGAGCACACCCAAGGCAAAACCTTGTGCATGCACCCTTATCGAGCTACTTGCCGAGGCATGCTGAGCCAGCCTGCCGAACTACCCAGCTCTGCCAGGCCGACCTACCACGCCCACCTACTCAGCTCGGCTCGAGCTACCATGCAACCAGTACCCTACTGAGCTACCCAGCTCTGCCAGGCCCCTTATCATCGCGAAGAAGCCTGCCGAGCCAACTTGCCAAGGCCCAACTCAACCAAGCCAACCCGGCCAGCCCAGCCCAGCCAGGGTGAGCTGCTGACCTCCAGGAACGGACGTCGCGATTTTGTCCGTCTCGCCTGTTTTTTCCAACTCCCAAACTTGGTACTTCATCAAGTCCATCTAACACGCTCGCGACGAGCTATTCTCTATCTCCGACTCTTTCCCGGATTGCTAAGCTTTTCAAAGGATCTCTCAACACTTAGTCAATTTGAGATGCAAGATCTCAAATTCTTAGCTGTCTTAAACTTAACGTTTCGAATGATTGATGATTGATCAATGACACATAAGCATTCAATCCTTGTAATCAACATTACACGAAGCCCACAATTTAAGACATGATGTCTCATGTTCTCCCATGTTCAAAAGACACATGGCACAACAAGAGTGGGGCCTACTTTCTCTCCTTGAAAATAGCTCTCACTTCTTGTTGTTTCCCTTCCTAGAACTCCTATAAATACCCCATTTTACAATTAGGAATTTACGTTCTTTACATTCTGACAAAATCCTAAATTGCTCTGACATGTGAAAAATTCATTTGCTGCTGCTGCTCTCTCTCAAACGACTACACAAATCTCTAGCTGACTTAAGCATCAGAGTGAAATCGGGGGAACAACTCCCTAGACCTCTGATCGTATTTTCTTTTGTAAATAGCTCTACAACTTCGACGACGCCATCACCACGTAGATGCCGTCAGTTTCGTCAAGTTCGAGCTGACTCGACGCCAAGTCACTATGCTTATTCGAAGAGAGTTGCTCGCGTGTCCTTCCTTGACCGTTGACCAGATTTCTACGACAATAGTTCTAATAGTGTCTTTTAAAATTGTCTCAAAATGTTGCTGTTTGGTTTGCGATTCTATAGTATTATAAACAGAGATTTTAAACAGAGTTTTTATTTTGTTCAACAGTCTGAATAGAGTATTTTAAACAAAAATTTTATTTGGTACAACATTCTATATAGAGTATTCTAAACATAATTTTTGTTTCGAACGGCATTTTAAACAGAGTATTTTTAAATTTTTTTATTTTTTTAATGTAATTTAATTTAGTTTAATTTTATTTGATATAATTTAAATTGATTACAATAAGACAATAGCCAAACTCATGATATTTCCATCCAAACTAAATAATATACTTTCGTCATTTTAAGATTTACGATTGATATAACTTTTTTAAAATTCTTCAATTCGATAGTCTCAATTTTATAAAAACCAAAAAATCTTTTTAGAATACAAAATCAAACACCACTAATTTACTATTAACATAATATTTTAAAATTCTTTAATTCGATAGAGTCTCAATAGAGTAACAATACCATATTCTAAACAGAGTTTTTGTTTCGTTCAACAGTCTGAATATAGTAACAATACCATATTGAGAATTGCAAATCAAACTGGACATATAGTTTTACTTAAAATTGATTGGGGAAAATTGAACTTGGCCACATGTCTGCTAGCGATTGGTAAATTGAAGGTCAGAGAAAGAAAAAAATACATAAATTTATGAGAATGATATGAGGGTAAGGAAGGGTAATTTTGGAATTGCAAAGGAGGCTGCGGGACGCAGCTAATTCTGAAGGATCTTTTCGGAAGATAACTCGACGAAGGATTGCTCTAGAAAATAGCTCATCAAAGGATCCCTCTAGAGGATAGTTCATTAAAATATTACACCGGATGACAGTATGTAGAAAGATCTAAAGCGATGAATAAGTTGATGACATTATGTTAAACATAGAAAATCTCTATAAATAGTCCAAGCCACTTAAAAGTTGGCATTTTGATTTTTATGGAGAACTTGAAGAGAGAACTTTAGAAAATCGAGAAATTCTCTCTCTCCTCTACTCTTTCTTTTTCCTTAGATCATCTAAGGAATTGTTCGTAATTTTCTAAGTCTAGTTGAAAGATTTGAGTGAAAACTTGTAATTTGATCAACAAGGATTATCAATGGCCATATTCTCTTCGCGATTATCTTAGTTCTGTTTTTGTGATTCAAATAAAAAGTTTTCTCTGTTTTCAAAATTATGTTTTCATCAAACCTACATGATTTTTTTAAAAAATTTATGTAATTTTCTATATTTTAGCTATTTTGAACTATTTTAGCTTGGTTTGTAGAGTTTAATACATTTGTGTTCGTATTTCAATTTCATATTTCTATCAACATTCCTACATGAATTTTTTTTATAAAAAAAATTCGTAATTTTCTATATTTTAGCTATTTTGAACCGTTTTAGGTTGGTTTGTAAGGTTTAATACATTTGTGTTCGTATTTTAATTTCAAATTTCTATCAACATTCCTACATGATTTTTTTTTAATTTACGTAATTTTCTATATTTTAGCTATTTGAAATTTAAGACATAAATAAACTATTGGAGAAATTAAACATGTAAATGAAATTAACCTGAATTTAGGAATTCAATTTTGTCCAACATCCCATAGAACTATAGAGACATTCTCACAAAAACAAATAAATATTTTGGTAAGTCAAAGATATGTAGAAATAATTAAAATACAAAAATAAATAAAATAAAACAAAATAAAAATTATATTCAAATCGTGAAGAGAACAACCATCTTGTCTGTTTTCTCTGCTTTTAAATCACAAAAATAAAAACTCTATTCAAATCACCAAAATAAAATTGTTGTTCAAATCGCAAAGATTTTGTCCAATCGCGAAGAGAACAGCCACAATAAATGATTTGTGTTGTTTGTTTATGATTTTTGCACATTCAATTGTAGCCATTTGTGGGAAACGATACAAAAAGCTGCTCTTCACAAATATAAATTTCTCAATCAGATCTTCCTAAATTTCTCAACAAATTTCAATTTAATGAGATTTTTAGTTCTAGATTCGATTTCAAAATTTATTGTTTTTGCAAATTTTGTGCTTGAAACTAACTCTTTTTCTTTGATGATTCTCTTCTATTGAGTTTTCGAGACAAAAAAACTAGAGATGCCGAGAAGGAAAGGATCATTGACTTCATATACTTCGATGACTCTACCCAAGATTAACACAATCTTGCAATAAAGATGGTACAAATTTTGGGAATGATTTGCATATACAAAGAGAAAGCAAATGATGCATTTGGAATGATGGTGGAGATGCAAAATAAGTTTGAAGAAAGCTGGACTATATTGAACAAGAAAAAGACTCGCTAAAAGCTCAGTTTGTGAATGCAGATAATTCAAGTCAGTGAGAACGAGCTAACAATAATGATCAAGAAAAAAGCTTGGAGTGCGGATAGGGATATAAATAGGGTCGAGTATGGTCGGAGATTCCAATATCATCCCCGCCCCCGCTAACTTTTAGGACCCCATCCCCTATTATTTTATTTGGGAACGGGACAGGGAATCCCCTATAGGGGACGGGTCCCCGTCGAGTTCTCTTAATATATTTTTTTTTCTTTTCATT
>WUAT03218365.1:0-11495 GCA_010015005.3 Ulmus americana | reverse complement strand
CTTAGCCAAACAAACACAACATTTAGAAAATCACATTATCAAAATTTAAAATCTAAAAGCTAAACAAGGAGAAACTTACATATTTGTAACATATACAAGCCTTGAACCCAGAACAATAGAGCAATAATAGTAATAAAACGAAGTCTATATCAAGAAGAAAAGATGAGAGGAATACATGTTCAAAAAATCTGCACAGAATTTTCAAACACCTAGCTAATTACTAGTAAGCAATAACTATAAACATTAAAAACCTTCACACATTGAAGATTGTACGACACCATCTTCAACCCATTTGAATTGCACAACATTCCCCTATTGCTACTCAGCTTCATTTGCAGTATCATAAGAAGCATGTTATCCAAAAAAGAAATAGAGTAAGCCAATATAAACCCTATCCACATAGCAAACCTTTCTAACAAAGCTCTATCTATAGAACCAAGAAGGAAGATATTAGAGGCAATTGAAGCTGAAGGCAACCATGGCAGGCACAACAGGTTTGGCAACTTTATTTTTTATTGCTTTCTCCATTACATCCTACAACAGCAATCATAGTAAAAACCCAAATAATCACCACAATAAGAAACTTCCCATGTTAACTATTGTAGAATATGGACAGAAATCAGAAGAACCAACCTTGACTCCTTCAGCAATTAGACCTTGTGCAAGGACAACAAATGTTGTTGTACCATCACCAGCCAAGTCATTGGTCTTAGCAGCTGAAACTAACAGACTTTAGGAGCATCAAAATGTGTCTGCGACACAAGAATATATTATGGCTCTAGTGTACACTACAAGAAAATTGATCTTTAGTAGCGACACTATTTGTCACTAAAAACGTCTCAGTCATCACTAAAGAGTTTTAGTAACAACAATTCGTCACTAAAATTTCGTCACTAATACATTGTTGCTAAAATATTTTGATGACAAGTTGTTGTTGTCACTAAGGTATAGGTTTTTGTAATGAAACTTGCTGTCACTAAAACATGAATATTTTCATTACTAAAAATACTAAAATTGAAAAAAAAAATTATTTTGAAATTAATGCTAAAAAATCAATATTTTTGTTAGAAGTGCCCAAATCTAAAAACTTGATAATATTTATAGAAAATATGATTCAAATAAAACGATCAGAAATATTAAACAATAAGATATATATATTTTTTATTACTTATTTGTATAAGCACAGTCTAAAATTGTTACCACAAATCAAATCAATAAACTGAAGCAAAAATTATATATATAAAAAATAACTCAACAATCCACTAAGTACCCTGCAATTTACAAGTGAGAAATCAAATGAAGGAAACTCAAGTAATTAGAAGCAACAACCTAGGCAAAGCTATATGACAGCTCTTTAGACCCTGCACCTATTGGACATCTAATATCATGATGAAATTGCCCACAATTGCGACTAGATGTCTCTCTTGCTTCCCATTTTTAGTAATATGCACGTAAAACATAAGAGTACACTTAGTTGCTTTCATCTTTGTAAAACTAAAGGATATTGGATGAATGAAATATAAAGCTTGAGAAGATGGGCAGGAGAACAATCAATGAACTAAAACTGTCAAACTCGAAAGGATACAAATTTCCTTCAGTATCAATATAAGCAACCTTTCTATTTCCTCCCTTCATGTTTGTAGGAAGCTGCAAACATAGGCAGGCACAAACAACAAGGCTTGAAATTAAACTAGTTATTTTTCAATCAAATTGGTTGTAGCACTTCAAAGTCCATGTTTGGATGACAAGATATGGAAGCGCCAGATTAATCCTATTGCGTTGGCAATCAACAATAGAGCTATTTGCATGAGAAAAAGCACCCATACACCACTGCACATTGTACACCATTGTTGATTTCCTCATAGAAATCTATCAATTACCATGATCAAATTTAGAATTCAAACAGCAGACATGGTATTATCAAAAGTTCATAAGCTACAAGTTTTGCTTCAGAACCACCATGAATGAATGGCGATATGATTTTAATTTCAATGCAAGTCAAACTCAAATAAGTCATGAAAGGTGTGTTGAAATTAATTGAAAGTTAAGTTAAATTGAAAAGGCAAATCACATTTTACTTCACTATTCCCGTAAATTTTTGCAGAGCTTCTAAAGTACCACAAAAGCTGACATCCAATGGCTAAATGATTTCATTGTTTTCCATAACAAGTTGAGGAAGGAACCTGTGTTTCCATGCAGAGAGTATGTGCCAGTTGAGTTTTCCTTGACCTAAAACAAAGTCTTCCACAAAGAACAATTAGTTTAAGAAATAAATGGGAAGTTTAAAATACCTGAAAGGATAAAAAGAATGTCCATTGTACCATTTAAATAACCCAGAACCAGCTGTCGCAGGTGCAAAATTTATGACAATATATACAAAGGAATAGACTAAAACCAAGTTTATTAGCAGGTAAACTAGAAATTCAGCCCCATACTATCAAAAATGTTAATTCGAACTTCCAGCCTGGGAAATTCTCAACAGAAATGTTGACGAAAACAGCTGCTAGCCCAGTACCTATTAGCAATCAATGATAAACCAGATACATGAATTAAACCCTGTAAAAAAAATAATTCAAAAGTAGCTAGCATTCAATGTTCATGCTCTAGAATCACAAATTATAGGAAATCATAAGCTTACCGATGCCAATAAGCAGCTCAAAGAACCAATTTACCACAACATAAATATCCCACAAAAAGCTTCCCCCTTTGCACCTATAGATCAAAAACAACCCCAAAGTTAAAATCCAACAAAACCCCTAATTCAAGCTACAAAAATCTCAAATCCTAGCAAAATTGCACAAAGAATCAAATAAATAAACCTCAAAAACTAGACCTGCTCTTCCCAGTAAGCGTAATTCTCAATCACTTTGTAGTCAAGGTTCTTAACACTCCCCTCGTCGCTATTCTTCATGATACCAACCGCATCATGCTCTCCCTCCTCCGCCTTGGGAAGCTTCGATCAGGCTATCTTCGCCGTCTCAATCCCATTCTGTAGATGATTCGCCGACATCGCAAATTCGCAACTCAACTCCGGTCAAACAAACTCTAAAATTGGAGTCTTCGAACTTAGCGTCGACAGAGGACTGGGCCGGCCAGGGTCTGGGATAGCGGGTGACTGGAACAGAGATCGATTGATGGGAAGGCGGTGGCGAACCTTCACTTGCAGCTTTGTACGAAGATAAAGATGCAGAGCAAATAGGGGGAAGAAGAGGAAATACAACTTTGTTCGTTTTATCATTTTTTTAATTGTAAATATAATTTATATAAAATAAAAATATTTTAGTGTCTGAATTGTTGTCACTAAAAGCTATATTAATTGTCACTAAAAGTTTTTATTTCTAGCGCCAAAAAAAACCGGGAAATTCTATTTTTTTGGAGTTTTAGTCAGGATTTCTGGCGCCACTAATTCTCATTTCGTTACTAAAACAATTTTGGAAAATAAATGACAACTTTTAGTGACGACACAAAAGTGTCATTACTAAAACTTAACTTTTAGTAATGAATTTAATTTTGTCACTAAAAGTTCGTTATTAAAAGTACTTTTTCTTGTAGTATAGTCATGTTTAGAAGGCAAAATGACCAAAGGATCCTTTTCATGTAAAGGACATCGGGCCAATGATCTTCTTGAACTAGTATACTGGACGTTTGTGGTCCATCGAACGTACAGACACGAGGAGGTTATGAGTATTTCTTCACTTTTGTTGATGATTACTCTAAATATGAATATGCTTACTTAGTGCATCGTAAGTCTGAAATTTTCAAAAAATTTATAGAGTTTCGGACTGAGACGAAGAAGCAGTTAGGAAAGCCTATCAAGACACTTTGATCGAATTGAGGTGAAGAATACCTGGACGAGGAATTCAAAAAATATCTAATTGACAATTGAATATTATCACAGTTGACTGCACCAGGGATACCACAGCAAAATGGTGTTGCATAAAGGAGGATAGGACATTGCTTAACATGATGAGATTGATGTTGAACAATTCATCATTACCAAAATCGTTTTGAGGGTATGCACTACAAATTGCTATTTATTTGATAAATAAGGTTCTTTCAAAGTCTCTACACCTAAAACACTATTTGAATTATGGACAGGGCGCAAATTGAGTTTGAGGCATATGTGAATTTGGGTGTGTGCGGTCCATGTAAAAAAGGCTAAGGTTGACAAGTTGGAATCACACACTAAGTTGTGCTTGTTGGTAGGATATCCAAAAGAAACAAAAAGATGTTTCTTTTATAATCCACAAGAAAACAAAATTTTTGTATCGACAAATGCTAGATTTCTTAGGATGATCATATTAGAAACCATAAATCATACAACAAAGTCGTGTTGGAGGAGTTGGAGACGATGAGATCGGTGGTTCAACTGAGAATCACAATGATAAGATCATTATTGATCAAATAGTCGTGAGAAGTGAGATCACATCAATAGAAGAATATCCGATTTCATTGTGTCATAGTGGGAGGGTTGTTAGACAACTAGATCTATATATGGGAATTAGAGATGCTTTGGTAGTAATCTCCAACGACAATAAAGATGATCCACTTACCCTTAGCGATGCAATGAAAGATGTTGATTATAAATCACGGAAAGAAGCAATGAATCTTGAAATGGAGTCCATATGTATCCAATCAAATCTGGGAACTTGTGGAATTGCCTGAAAGGGTTAAATCCATTAGGTGTAAATGGATCTATAAGAGAAAGATGCGTAGATGGAGGAGTGGAAACATTCAAAACAAGGGTAGCCAAGCGTTACACCCTGAAAGAAGGTATCGATTATGAGGAAACCTTATCTCTAGTGACTATGTTTAAGTCCATTCGCATCCTATTATTCACAGCCACATATCTTAATTATGAGATTTGACAAATGGATGTAAAGATGATATTTTCAAATGGCTGTCTAGAGGAGAGTATCTATATGATACAGCTCAAATGATTCATTGCTAAAGGTCAAGAGCATAGAGTATATGATTAGAGCTGAAAATGCATAATTATTATTATATATTTGTTAGCATTTGGGATCAATTAGGGCTTTAGTCAATGTATTAATACCTTGATAGTTCTTAGATGTTATGTTTGGATTCATTTGTTATTTTTATGCATTTTCAGGTCTTAAGAGCTTAAAAGAAGGTTAACAATGAAGATTGAAGATTGCGGGATGTAATTGAAGTGTTTCGGAGCTTAGGAATGAAGTCGGAGGAAGAAACATCCAAAAATCCATTTTTAGGGGTCCGTGCCACGGCACCCCTGTTACGCGCTGTGCCCGCCCACGAAGGCCAGTTTATGAGGAATTGGACTCGTGCCGCGGCAAGCAAGGCTTTGCACTGCGGCACACATACGCGAAATCACCCAAAGACTCCGTTCCCTACTTCCGCACCGCGGCACGATTGACTACTATTTTCTAGCTTTTGAACTTAGATTTTATTCTATCTTTTAGGGTTTTCAACCTGGATCTGCCACAGACTTTTTGTATTATAAATAGGCCATTAGAAAACATTCTTTCTGGAATTTAGAAGATTAATCAAGGAGAATATGTTTTCTAGCTAAAGCTCCTAGCAAAGCTAGGATGGATCTCATATGTGTAGTTCTTCCATTCTTTTAATTTCATTTTGTATCATGTGACAGATAGTAGTTTGTTTATTCCAATTCCTTTCAATAGATGAGTTGTTTATCCATGTGACAATTGTTTAAGTAACTTATTTCGTATTTGATTCTATGTGAGAGATAGAGTTTTCAATCTATGTGAAAAGATAAACCGTTAGGTTGTTTTACTTTCAAGCATATATAAGTTCAGTCATGTTTTTCTTATATCGGCTAATCAAAGTAATTAACAATCAATATAGATCAATTTTATAGGATCATTGCTTTTGAAACATCCTATAAGACTGATCACTTTACGGCTTAATTCAAGAATTAGAATAAATCAAGCAAATTGAAATTAAGGTTTGAAGAATGAACCTTAATTGAAATCTGAAGCTTTGTATTTTTAATTATTACTTTAATCCTTTTAAAATTCATTCATTCAATTTTCTTTATTATATTTAAGATCTTTACTTCTTTGTTTATAAGTTCATTTATTTTCTGTCAGCCTTTCCTCGTGGGATCGACACCTCTTCTATACCACAATTACCGCGTGTAAAGTTAAGCGTTATCAGTATGCAAGTTACAGAGATCAATCTATGGACTCAAACAAGCCTCTAGATCTTGGAACATTAGATTTGACCAAGCGGTTAAATCTTTTCGGGTTCAAGAAAAGTATAGACAAGCCATGTGTCTATAGTAAGATAAATGATGGAAATGTGGTCTTCCTAATCCTTTATGTTGATGATATTCTAATCATTAGGAATGATTTAGAAGCATTGATATTGATCAAAGTGTGGTTGACTAAACAATTCCAGATGAAAAATTTGGGAGAATCAAGCTATGTTCTTGGAATCCAGATTTATGAGATAGGAAGAACAAGATATTAGTATTATCCAAAGACTCGCACATAGAAAAAAATGATTGAGAAGTATTTTATGCAAAATTACATGGAATTGCATTGTCTAAGGAGATGTCTCCAAAGACTTCGGAAGAAGTCGATAACGTGAAAAAGGTTCCTTATGCTTCGACTGTTAGAAGCCTTATGTATGCTATGTTGTGTATAAAATCGAATATTTGTATTGTGGTAGGAATTATTAGTAGATATCAATCGAATTCGGGACCAAAACATTGGAATCGGTCAAGTATATTAGTAAGTATCTTTAGAGAATGAGAAACTATATGCTTGTGTATTTAGGATCAAACTTGATGCATGTGGGATTCACAGATTCAGATTTTTAACCTAATCCAGATTCAAGAAAGTCAACATTGGGATCAGTTTTCACTTTGGGTGGTAGAGTTGTCATGTGGATGAGTGTGAGAATCTTGCGTTTCTGACTCTACCATGGAAGCCGAATATGTAGCAGCTTCAGAAGCTGTTTAAGAAGTTGTATGGCTTCGTAACTTCTTAGGGATTTAGAGGTTATCCCTAACCTTGAGCAGCCCATGATAGATGGTTGGTTTATGAATTGATCTTAATCCAGACCGTTTAATTAACTCATGTCCATAATTTGTGTCTTTTGACTTATTAATGAGTGAGATGTATTGAGCCTCAAAATCTCGATATCTTGGAGACACAATATCATGGACAGTAAGAGCATCAAGTCAGATGCATGGAATCCATAACTTCGTTAATCGAAGAGTAATGATATTCCTATATTGTTTAATTTAGGATTCTTGGTTGAATTGAGCTCGTACTCTATTTAGGGCTATTCAAAATATCCAATCTAATTGGATATCCAACCGATCCAATCCAATTGAGATTGGATATCCAATCTAATTGGATTGGATTGGATTGGATTTGAAAAGTTAGATTTCTAATTAGATTGAATTGGACTTGGATTTCATATACCAAAATCCAATCAAATCCAATCCCTATATATTAATTAAAACTAAATAAATTTATATCACATATTTATACCTAATTGACTTGTAAAATATATCTACATAGTCATAAAAAAATATATATATGTTTGTACACAACTTAGATAATAATTTTTAATTATAAAAATATATATATATACTTTCTTTAACACTTCAAAATCATTATTGAAATCAAAATAAACAAAAAGAATGAATTAATAAGTTTTTCTTTTTACAAACTTCACAATTAATTGTGAAGTAATATATTATGATTTCATTATAGTTTGAACTTCATATCTAATACTTTATTATTTATAATTTACTTAATGATAATGTAAATTTTGTATACTAAATTATGTGTAAAACACTTAATTTGAATAAATACTTGTGTTTTTATTTATTTATTTATTTATGTTAATTGGATTGGACTTGGATTTGAAAACCCTTAATTGGATTGGATTAGATTGAATTTTAATCTACTATTGGATTGGATCGGATTCAAAAATTAGAAATTCAATTAATGTTGGATTGGATTAGATGTGCTAAAAAAAGGTTGGATTGGATCAGTTTACAGCCCTATCCCCAACCAATCCACCCCTACCCTCCCCTCCAATCCAAAGAAAGTAGCTCCTCCCCACCCAACAACCACCACAACGGTGCGCCGCCTGCCCGTCACCCAAAATCTACAAGTCTAGCAGCCAGGGTTCAGCCAACGCGCCATGACATGCGGTCGAAACTCCTGCAGGAGGCCCTTCTTCTCACCAGCTCACTCAGACTCTCTCTCTCTAACCTCACTGTTGCTCTCTCTCTCTCTCTCTCTTACAAAAAAAATAAGCATGTTATAGAACTTTAACATTTTCATTTCATAATATTGGTTTCCCTTTCAAAAAAAAAAAAAAAACTAATATTAGTCCAATATGTTATTATCTATTAACTTTCAACAAATTAAATTATCCTTTCACAAAAAAAAAAAAAAAAATTACATTATAATTTTTAGTTATTGAAAATTATAAAATTTAACTTTATTTTAAGGTATTTTTGGTAATTTTTTCGATATCAAAATGATATTATTGAGAATGCAATGGAAATGTTAAAGGAAATTGCACAACTTATATTTCTACACAAATTTCACATTTTTTTCTTCTCATTCCAAGTCATTTTCCAAACTTAGACATTTGACCAATTGTCGAATGCCATATTTTGGTAGTCTTTTCGATATATCTTGAGTTGTCGAGATTGGAATAAAATTATTGAGGATGTGTTGGAAACATTAAAATAAATTGCACAACTTCTATTTCTAGAAACATTTCACATTTTGGGCTCGTTCCAAGTCATTTTTCAAACTTAGTAGATCCGATCGATTGTCGAATGTCGTTTTTGCTAGTTTTTTCGCGATATCTTCAATTACTGATATCGGAATGATGTTTTTTAGTATGCGATGGAAACCTCAAATCAAATTTCACAACTTCTATTTCTAGAAACATTTCACATTTTGGGCTTGTTTCCAAGTCATTTTCCAAAACTTAGTAGAACTGACCGATTGTCGAATGTCATTTTTTGTAGTTTTTTAGTGATATCTTGAATTAGCGATATCAGAATAATGTTTTTTAGTATACATTGGAAACCTCAAAAGGAAATTGCACAACTTCTATTTCTAAAAATATTTCACATTTTGGGCTCGTTCTATAAGTTATTTTCCAAACTTAGGAAATTCGACCAATTATTGAATGTCGTTTTGGGTAATTGTTTTTCGATATCTTGAGTTAGCTATATCAGAATGAAGTTTTTTAGTATGTGTTGGAAACTGAAAATAAAATTACACAACTTCTATTTCTATAAATATTTCACATTTTGGGCTCGTTCCAAGTCATTTTCCAAACTTGGTAGATCTGATCGATTGTCAAATATTGTTTTTGGTAATTTTTTCACGATATCTTGAGGTACCGATATCGGAATGATGTTTTTTAGTATGCGTTAGAAACCTCAAAGGAAATTGCACAACTTCTATTTCAAGAAATATTTCACATTTTAGCCTAGTTCCAAGTCTTTTTTCAAACTCAGTAGATCCGACTGATTGTCAAATGTCATTTTTGGTATTTTTTTGTGATATTTTGAGTTACCGATATTGGAATGACATTTTTGAGTATGCATTGGAAACATCAAAGGAAATTTTACAACTTCTATTTCTAGAAGTATTTCACATTTCAGGCTTGTTCCAAATTATTTCCCAAACTTAGTACATCCGACCGATTGTCGAATATCGTTTTTGGTAGTTTTTCCGCGATACTTGAGTTACTGATATCGAAATGATTGTTTTTAATATATGTTGGAAACCTCAAAGTAAATTTCACAACTTCTATTTCTAGAAACATTTCACATTTCGAGCTCGTTCCAAGTCATTTTCCAAACTTGGTAGATCCGATCGATTGTCGAATGTCTTTTTTCTTAGTTTTTTAGCGATATCTTGAGTTACCGATATTGAAATGATGTTTAGTATGCGACAGAAACCTCAAAGGAAATTTCACAACTTCTATTTCTACAAACATTTCACATTTTGGGCTCGTTCCAAGTCATTTTCCAAAATTAGTAGATCCGAATGAATGTTGAATGTTGTTTTTGGTAGTTTTTTCTCGATATCTTGAGTTACTGATATCAAAATGAAGCTTTTTAGTATGCGTTGGAAACCTCAAAGGAAATTACACAACACTATTTGTAGAAACATTTCACATTTCGGGCTCGTTCCAAGTCATTTTCCAAACATAGTAGATTCGACCGATTGTCGAATGTTATTTTTGGTAGTTTTTTCATGATATCTTGAGTTACTAATATCGGAATGAAATTTTTTAGTATGCATTGAAAACCTCAAATGAAATTTCATGACTTCTATTTCTACAAACATTTAACATTCAGGCTCGTCCTAAGTCATTTTCCAAACTTAATAGATCTGACCGATTGTCGAATGTCTTTTTTCGTAGTTTTTTAACGATATCTTGAGTTACCAATATCAAAATGATGTTTTTTAGTATGCATTGGAAACCTCAAAGGAAATTGCACAACTTATATTTTTACAAAAACTTCACATTTCGGGCTCGTTCCAAGTCATTTTTCAAACTTAGTAGATCCGACCGATTGTCGAATGTCATTTTTGCTAGTTTTTTCGTGATATCTTGAATTACCAATATCGGAAAGACGTTTTTTATTTGGCGTTGAAAGCTACAAAGGAAATTGCAAAAATTCTATTTCTACAAACATTTCACATTTCGGGCTCGTTCCAAGTCATTTTCTAAACTTAATAGATCCGACCAATTGCCGAATGTCGTTTTTGGTAGTTTTTTCGCTATATCTTGAGTTACTGATATAGGAATGACATTTTTTAGTATGCGTTGGAAACCTCAAAGTGCACAAATTCTACTTCTAGAAACATTTCATATTTTGGGATCATTCCAAGTCATTTTCCAAACTTAGTGAATCTGACTGATCGTCGAATGTCATTTTTGGTAGTTTTTTCAAGATATCTTGAGTTACCGATATCGAAATCACGTTTTTTAGAATACGTTGGAAACCTCAAAGGAAATTGCACAACTTCTATTCGTAGAAACATTTCACATTTTGCACTCGTTCCAAATTATTTTCCAAACTTATTTGATCTGGACTGATCGTCGAATGTTGTTTTTGGTAGTTTTTTCGCGATATTTTGAGTTACCGATATTAGAATCACGTTATTTAGTAGGCGTTGAAAACCTCAAGGAAACAGTACAACAAAAAAGGTCTACAGGGGCGACATTTGTCGTCGCTATAAACCAACAAGTCGTCGATATAGGTCTATAGGGGCAACAATGTCGTCGCTAAATGTTATTGCTATAGGTCCGTGCCTGTAGGTCTATAGCGACGACAAATTTCGTTGCTATAGATGCAAGTCTATAGCAACAACAAATGTCGTCGCTATAGCTCCAATTTTTTTTAAAGTTTTTTTATATTAATCCTAAACCTAAATTTTCATAAGAGCTAGTTTGTTAAATACTAACGCTAATTATATACGCATCATCAG
>WUAT03218144.1:0-11499 GCA_010015005.3 Ulmus americana | reverse complement strand
TACATAAATCTGTGTAAGAACTGAAGTTGAGAGGAAAGAATAACACCAGGACTTGCCTTAGATGGTGTTGGTTTGAAACCAGCATCAGTCTCTGCAAACACAAAATTTTATCATATAAAAGCAGAAACTGACAATACAGACAAATTCTCAAAACTACGCTTACATAAAATGAAAAACAAACATTTGACAACTTGAGACAAATTAAATCACCCTACCAATGAAGCATTTAACTCTCATGCAACACCTCTTCAGTAAGTGGGCCTTATCTCCTTTTTTGTGCTTTAAATCCATAAAAGGAAGCCATGCCTGTGGCCCAACAGAAAAGTAGTAAGTAAATGAACTACTAAGCAATCAATCAATAACCATTTGTTTTTATATTTTATGGTAATTGGGAGGAGAGAGATAACCAGACTATCCCCAATTCAACATACATCCATAAATGAGAACTCTAATCCACACACAAGTACTCCTCAAAGGTGAAAGAATACCAAATATATATATATATATATATATATATGTATTCAAAACCACAATGTAGTGGTCATGTATATCTGATAATAATAGAATATCTAAGAAGTTGGTTAGAGGATCAAAATACTCTATAATTAAAATTCTTTCTTGCTAAGTAGAAATTTCAACCAGAAACAGAATAGTAAGTATGATTGTTCCAAAAGGCACAAATATCTTTAAATACAGCTGGTACAAGAAGAAAAACAACACACCCAACGAGCATCTGGAAGTAAACGACCAAGCCGTCGAACAGAGACATGGCTAAAGGTTTCAAAATGTTCTGTAATTGGAAATCCTCCCTCTTTTAAATTGTCCAAAATCATCTCAATATTTTCTTTTCCCTGTAACATACAAGTTCGTAAACTTCACAATAAGGGAAACGAAGAATTATGCATACTAACGACACTTACCTCAACAACAGGGAAATAGACACATTTCAAGCGTGCATTAGCTTCTAGACGTGATCTTGAACCTAAACTTGTTTCAATATAACAAACCAAAGGACACTAAGTTGCCATCTTGCTGCAAGAATTATGGTAGAACACAAAAACAAGCTTGAAGCTAACTCAAATATATCAATGCAATCTTTCGCAAAGAGGAAAACAACAAAAGAACAAATTAAAATAGAAAAAGAAATAAAAGAAACCATGTACACTTGCCAGAACTTTTGGGCACACTTTCTTCAAAGGAGAAATGAAGTTGTACAACAAAATCAGGACCATTGCTAGAATGCAAGTTCGTAATTGCAACCTCTCCCCCTTGGATCTCAGCTAAATCAGTACCATTAACCTATGAAAGTACAAAATTCCATCAAAACTGAAAAGTCAGCAAGTGAACTTACACTTTCAAGTACAAATGTGTAGTGCTCTATGTCGAAAACTAAAAGAGTATGAATCCAATCACCATAGGTGCTCAATTAACTATATGTATAAGATTACTCTTGATAAATTAAAAGAAACCATCATATAAAATCTAATGCAATGTTAATCACTGTTTGAATATCGAGACAAATTTAAAGATTAAACCACTTAACCTTTCATATAAAATCAAAGAACAATATATGTGGTTATCAAGGATCATTGAAGAAAAAACTAAGCTATTATATACAATAGTGGAAGCAATAAAAAACCTGAAACTCCACTGGTGTGTTGGTCTTCCCTGTGGAGGAAGTTTCATCACACTGAACAAGAAGAAAAATAACTATAAAAACCACAAACCTAAAGACTTGTGATAAGAAAAACTTGCTCTTTTCCAATTGAAATTGCAAGAACAAACAAGAGCACATTTGGCAATTGAAAAACAAGATTTTGCAGCATTTAACATAAATATATATATATATATATATATTATATAGTTTTTCCATTACTACTTAACAAGGTTCAACTACTCAGATTTCATTATCCAATTACTCCATAATGATCATAATGCCAACTCAAACACAATGAGATGTGAAACAGAGAAAGCACATAGCAATAGTATGACTGGAACCAATTATCCAATTTCGACATAATTACGACTTTTCCCTAATAATCCCCATATAATGCTTCCCTATAATTCGTGGAAAACTAAGGGTTAACATACAGATATAAATGCTATTCTAGCTTATTTATTTCAGAAGACCAAACCTGAATATACGGAAAGTATATGTCCTTTAGCCAGCATTGAAACTGAGATATATCCATGCTTGAAACTGCTGGTTCAAAAATTTCAACCTGCCAAGATTCAAAGAACTGAATTACAAAGAACATGGACTTACATATTCCCAAGTCCCAGCTGGGTACCTCAACGCTAGTTCCTGTAGCCAATATGGTTTCAAAGATTTTACGCATTTCCTAAAGGACTGTCAAATTTCTCTAAGCAAAATCTACTAACAAAAGAAGCTAAAGTAAATATAAGAAAACAACAAAAAACCAGAAAATGACATGAACCAATAAGATGGAAGCTATAAATTGATATACAATCTACCTTTGTAAAGCTTCCATGGGGGGAACTTTCAATTTCATCTTTGCACGGATCCCTAATGCCACCATCAGTCTAAAATAAAAGAGTTTAGTTACCCTCTAGTGCAAAAGAGATTCATCCATTAAGTAGTTATATCACAAACTAGTTAGAGGAATCAAACAAAAGCACTGTACTGCCCTGAAAAGATAATAAATTGCCTATCCAACAAATTCAATACCTTCCAATTATGTTCAGAGCCAGAATTGTTGACTAGAGCCTCTTTCGCAAGATATAAAGTATATACTTTCTTGGAAATTTTTGTCTTTGAAGAAACTAAAGTACGCCTATAGCATGGTAGTGAAACGATTGAGGTATCAATGAATCATTGGAAAGATAAGATAGATTCGTATGGAGGTAAGAACAAAAAGAAAAAGTTAATAACTGTATCAAGGCCAAACGCATACCTCCCCAAGTGCATCGAGGCAATAGGCCCCCCATATCCAAACATGCCAAAATAAGGCTGTATAATTTTGCCACAAAAACAAAAGAATACTTCAACAGAATGACCAATGAAAGGAACAAAGCAAAGAAGCCACTGAGAAAACAATAGACATAGAACAATTATGAAATGCATTTCTCAGCATAAGAAATTTTCAATGATGCAAAACATCATTTTTAGATAGACAAGAAAATGTTTAAGCACAGCAACCATAATAAATTCAAACAAATCAAGAGGGAAAATGGAGACTAATTTTAAAAGCTACTTTTAAGACCAACAATGAGCATCAAACATAGGTGATGACGACTCTTTTACAGATCAATCGTAAAACACTAACAAACTAAATCAATTACCGTTTACAAATATTGAGCAAACAACCATTTATCTAAACTCTTCAATACAAAGCTACTAGATTTTGGTTGATATTGTTTGAAGTTCAAAAAAAAAGAAAAAAATTTATTTGAGCAATCTTGAATTTTATGTTTCTCATTTCAATACATAGGAGACTGTATTATGCCATCAAGACTTAAAAGGTTCACCGTATTTACTTTCAATTCGTTAGGAAGATAATATACCCTTGTTAGCAAACTTCTATCTAACTTGAAATAATTTTTTAAAAATGGTACCTATCCTATGTCAAGTAAATTATGATTATGATAGACATAATTGCTTTTGATTATAGAGAAGCTCATGTGTGTTAGTGTGCGTATAAACCAAGAGTGCCACAAATAAAATGAACACAGTTCTTTTGAAATAGAATGTATTCTAAATGCATGCTATTAATAATCATAGAAAATTTCACCACATACACACATTTGTGCTTGTTCACAGTATGCTTGCATACAAGCCTAAGTTGAAAAGAAAGGCACTGATAAATGAACATGATACAGATAGTAAATTACCATTAGAAAAGGAGCCCGGCCACCTATTGCATGTTTTCTCAAACGCCTATGAAGCGAGGCGCCCATTTTTCCCCTGTATAGAGAATACTTAAGTAACACTATTCAGAAACATGCTTCAAATGAGAATAATCATAAGTAGAAATTAAAAACCAAAAAAAAAAAAATTCACTATTTAAAAATCACAAACATAAGAAGAATAAGAAAGAGAAACTTTTTAAAGCACTTCATAACAGGTTCTCTATTTCATGTACATGTAACCGAAACCCAAAATAACAATCATGACAAAGGTAAGTTTTGGCAGTCATGACCTTTTAGAAGAAAATGTCCTTTGGGTAAATTCTTGTGAAAGAAAATTATATTTGAAAGCTATTGAGAGTTTGTAAGTCCATTATAGGAATTATCAAATCCAGAATCTGGCCCAAAATTATGTCGTACCAAAAAATAAGGGCCATCAGACTAAATGTAAGCAATGACTTCAAAGAAACTTGACTATACAATAACTAAAAGAAGAATTTGCAACTACATACATACCACTTTACTATGGAGTTTTTTTCACTGCCGTCCATGCCAGGGCCAGTGTCAAAAATTGAAATCCCTTTCTTATTAATATCGACGCTGAAATTTTCAAAACCAAATACATATCAAAGGTGATGTTTAAGGAAGAACAATTAAGCAAACATTGATCATGTACCTAATAAATTTTCGATCATTTTCATCGTTAGACCATACTGCTTGCAAAGAATTATCCTAGCACAAAAGCAACAGACGGTAAGAACCAAATGTGAAAGAAAAATTAAGCACAAAATGTTCCATTTTCTCGACCATACTAATTGACTTACAATCAAATCTGCAAGAGCAGTCTCGAAATTGTATTCTTCTGGGAGCTCCTTCAACAACTCAGTATCAGGAGTCAAATCCCACATGTTCTGCAAAGTAAACAAGTCCATAACAAAGCTCAAATTAGAGCATCAACAAAGCTCATATTAGAGCATCTCCAATGCAATGCTAAATCCATGTGTCATTGCAATATTTTGGCAAAACGAAAAAAAAAAAAAAACCTTCTAGAATGCAATTACAAAAGTTGTTCTGCTCTACTTTTAATTAAAAAAAAAACACTAAATAATTTAATTATTAATGCTCATCGGAGAAGAAGAAGTGACGAGTAGAAGAAAATAGTGCGTTAATTGTTTTATTGATTTATTTTAATTTTAAATGCATTTCAAATCACATTTGTGCATTGAAACATGATACTAAAATATAAAATATTGTGTCAAATATAAATTTTGTTCCTTTTAGCCAAATTTGAAATTACAAATGACAATCTAACAAAAAATAAACAAATAAAGTCAAATGATTGCTAACCTCAAAGTTCTGAACACTTTCTCCAGAGCCATCCTTATTCACAACAAAACAAGCAGATAATTTAGAAAAAAGGTAAAAGAAAACCAGAAGATATTGCTTTGGAGAAGTAGGAAAAAGGTAACAGCTTTCCGTCCTTCCCACCTTCCCACAGCAAAAACACAAACAATTAACAGCCGTGAAGCTCAAACTCACATGAAGCCATAAGAAGTGACGCTCGTTTCTTTCAAAATTCTTAAACTTCACAACGTTTCTTATCGCAGCGCCATTTTCATCTCTCAGAAACAAACGATCATCTTTCCAATTTATAACCCTTCTCCGCTTCATTGACGTGGAGGCTTTCACTGCCGCTGAGTATTCTTCTCGGATCAAACCCACGAACTCCCTAAATGGCATCTCCGGTACAGGATTACGCAACTTCAATCCAACACTAACACCATTAGGAATCAGAATCTTGAACTCATAAACCTTCTCATTATAATCATCATCACACTCCACTAACATCCTCTTCTTCCCCCTCCGAGACGACATCTCCGCCTCCATTTCAGCAAAAATCAAACCTGAAATCCCACATACACAAAACATTTACAAAAAAAGAACTTTGAATCTACAACTCTTCATGCTTTACAAACCACGATAATGCTCAATCGGAAACGCTAAATAATTTCAGTAGTTACCTCGAGAAGACGGCCGCTGCTTCAGAAACGCAAACCCTAAGGGCTTGGATTTTACAGAGAAAGAATCAAAATGGGTCGCTTTTAGAGAGAGAAAATGAAGATTTGGAAGAGAGAGACAAACTGTGAGCGTGTGAGAGTAGCTGGCAACTTAGACTAGGGGCGAGAAACGAACCGTCAAAAATCTGTCTTTGATGACCGTGCTTCGCGCTATCGTGAGCCGGTTCGGATATTTTTTGGTTTTTTTTTTTTTCCGTTTTAGGACGCTGAGGAAGTTGAACTTGCCATGCAAGTAATGTTCGTGTTCCTCCTTCTTTTGTGCCCGGGGCGGATTGCAAAGTACTCGCCCAACATTCAATTGGATAGAGCCACGTATCATGAATCTTATTTGTGTGTTCTTAATTTGATTAGTGATCGTTGTGGGAATTTGAACGGTATTTTAGTGATTTAACATAATTAGTATTTTAATAATTTAAATATATTTTTTTATGCCAAATAATGGGTTTAGATGAAAAAAAATTAAAAAAAAATAATAATAATACTGTAGCAATGTAAATTAACAGCATATGAATAGTAAAAATGAGTTTGTTTTTAGATCCAACTTATTTATTTTATTTTCTTATTTTTTATTTTATCCCTATGTTTGTGCCCTGTAATTTGTTTTCATTATTTGTGAGAGACTCGCATGAATTATCTTATTTGTAGAATTTATATCGTACTCGTGTCAGGAGGCTTTGGCTTCTCGAGTAATATTTTAGGACCTGTGTTAGATCAAATTTGAATTTATGAAAATTTCAGAGTAACTTCTCTTATTGTGTTATCACAATTTGAATTAATAATTTTTTTAAATTTTTAGAGACCGGCAATTATCAAAAAAAAAAAAAATTGTTTTTGAGTTATAAAATAAAACAATAATAACTTCTTTAAGAGAAAATTAGAAATTATGAGTGTTTCAAAAATTGAGCAATAATATTTAAATTTTTTAAGGTTTTTGTGGGACAAATATAATTTTTTTGAATATTTATATTTACTAGTTATGAATAAAGAAAAAATATCATAATAATTATGTTTATAAATTAAATGAAACTGTCATGATTTATGAATTATTCGAATAAAAGATGTTACTGATTTGTACATTTAAGAAATATATATGACAATGTTTCTTCAATTTGCACTTACAAACATAACAAAAATAAATAAACAAATAAATTGATAAATTGAGGCTGCATTTACTTCAAGTAATCGGAGTGGATAGTAATCGAAATGGTGTAGGTGTACGAGGAATATATTGTTTCCTTTGCTGTTAGGAATCGAAATCAAAATGATTACCATTCTCATTCATCTTATTTATAACCTGGAATGAATTACTGCACAATGTGATTTACTGAATATGATTTCTAAGTGTCAACAGTTTAGACTTAAACACATTGTAAATAGTCAAAAATCTAATGTGCATAAATAAATAAATAAAAATTAAACAATGTGAACAACTAAAATCAACACATTTGTAAAAATGAATCATAAAGAATACACAATGCAAGACATAAAAATAAAAATGTAATTATTAAAAAATCAATTCAGAAATTAAAAATAAATCACATAAAAAATCTAATTTACATCTTATCATTAAAAAATAATTTAAAGAAAATAAAAAGATAGAGAAAATCTGATTTCCATCTTATAAATTATAATATCAATTCAAAAATTCAAGAAAATAAAAAATCAACTAACTACGTTTAAAAAAAGAAAAACAGAAAGCCGCATAAATTCTAATTCAAAGATATTGCATATTCTCGTTTCAAAATCAATTTAAAAATTAAAATTAAAATAAAGAGGCATTGAGAATATGATTTACATTTTATCATAAAAATAAAAAGATAGAAAATTTCTGATTTCCATCCTATAATAACAATTCAAAAAAAAAATCAACTAATTATGTTTACCTTAAAAATTCTAATTCAAAGATATTACATATTCTCATTACAAAATCAATTCAAATTTTTCTTTTTTTAATTTAAATATATAATCTTATAATATAATTTATACAACTCTGAAATAATTGTTACTCTCTAAAGGAAAGAAGATATGGGACTGTTTGGGTCAGTATATCGCAGCATACAGAACAGAGCAGACAGAACAGAGTATACATAACAGAAATTGTTGTTTGGTTCAGAGTATATAGAACAGAGTATATCAAATAAATAATTTTTTTTTAATTTTTTTTTTTAGAATATTCAAAATTATTAGTGGGCCCATTGAGGCAAGTCCAAACAAATAGGGTATAAGTTATACTTAAACATAGAGAGCATATTTGAATAGTATGAGTATATAGTATAGGGTATATGGAATAGAGAGAGGCAAACAGGCATACCAAGAGCAGAATATACCGTATAAGAGACAGAGTATACAGAACAGCGAAACAAACCGCCACTATCTTTCTATTATCAGATACGTTTGCCAATCCGGTGATTCTTCATCTCCAAAGACGTGTGACTTGTGAGTCCTACAACTTATATTCTCGCTCCTTTTTTATAAAAAACTATGTAAACGGTAGATCATTCATGCAAGTAAACACTGCCTAAAGGAAACATATGTTTAATATTTTTATTTTATTTTTTTCACTTTTCAAAATGTTATTAGAAACTTTTTTAAAAAAAATAAAAATAAAAATGAAACAAATGTTTTTAGTATATCCCCATTGTCTGCAGTTTATTTAAACGTTAGGCACTTTTATCACTACAAACCACACATTTGCAAAGAATGAAAATCAATAATTAATCACTTTCAAAATTTCCAAATTGGCAACATCCCTAGAGTTTGGGACTTTTGTGTATTTAACCCTAAAAGATAAAGGGTAACAAAACAGCTATTTTGAGTCAATTGGTTTTTGGTTTCACTTATCCAATAAAATGAAATATTTGCACTAATTTTTTTTTACTAAAAAATATAATTTCATTGATTCAACAATGTATATAGTTCGATTATTGCATAAAGAAATACACAAATGCACAAATAAAGATTACACCATAAAAAATAAAAAATAAAAATAAAAATAAAACATACGAGTATACGCCCTCTATTGCAAAAAACTCTAGACCAATCCGGATAGAAAATCATTGTAGTCTAATGACGGTCTTAGGAATTTGTCGTATACTGATATTTCTACATGGAGGATACCCTTAATGAGCTTCAGAAAAATACGATTGAATGTTCATATAATTCAAGCATTCCAAACTTGACTCTTTTGGATCCTATTCTTTTGATGGGAAATCAGATCAAATTAAAATTGTGATTTATGGAATAGAGAATATAATAAATTCATATCAGCCTATATGGAATAACAACTCACATAGACCAAAAAAGTAAGACATACGCTAATAAAGATCTAGGGGAAAACATAACCCCTGTAAACCATGTGAGGAAAGTTTAACCACAATCAGGTCTAGGGAACTCGTGTGTTATAGAACTTAGTTTAAACACCAACTTTATTATGCAAAAAAACAACATAATAGTAAACAGTAAACAATAAACAATAAACAACATAACACAAACAAAATCCAAATCAAATATAAGCAAAATAACACAACATGAAAAATCCTGTAGCAATCACCATTGAACCAAAAAACCCAACTCAGAAGCCGACAAAAACCACCGCCCCAGCCCATCACAAGCCACCAATCAAAGTCAACAAGACACCTATACCTCATGTGCTCCCTTGATATCTAGAAAAATCCCCCTTTTAAGTCCCACCCTTTTCGGCTTCACTAGATCCGACAAATCCACTTGCAGAGACCCAGTCTCTCCCATCAATCATAGCACAATCCGCCTAGCCTTCTCCTCTCTTCCTTTGAAGGTCATACTTTTCTCTCCTCAAAACTGGTCACTACATGTTTTCCAACCAGGCAACCCACCAATCCAGGACGACAGTCATGACACTAAAGTGCATTGATTGAGTCCTAGTCGGCAATGGCACTCCTAAATCACCTTTCAAAATCTAATCGCTCTCAAACTCTCTTGGATTTTTTAATGAAATTGGACGTTAAGATATTTGCACTATTGATTTGGCCATTTGTGACGTTTCATTACATTATAAGTTCAATAACAAGATATAAAAATAATAAACACGAGGATTTTATTTTATTTTATTCCCTTAATAGCTTTAACGAATCTTGCAGGGGAAAATTCCATCATTATGTTACATTTTATATTTGTTGCACCAAACGTTAATTAGATGCAAAGTAACGTTTACATCAAATGATCACAATTTGAGTAGTTGGATCTCTTGTTTTAGGTGGTACCATAATACCTTTTTACAGGTTAGACTTTGAAAGTAAACATTGAATTTTCTTATAATCTACATTTTTTTATAATTTGTTTTTCTTGAATAAATATAGCAATATATATGTTTACTATTATATGTTTAGCTAAATTGTTATTTTTGTTAGGGCATCAAGATATTTTTTAAGATTAATATTTTTTTAGTACTTTTGTAATTTGGCAAAATATTTACCTAATAAAATAAAACATCATCACACATATAATTACTCAAATGATACAAGAAAGTTATTTGAAGATATTGTTTTGAACCAGAGGGCTTAGCTCCAAAGGATTTCATTAGCGAATAAATGAAATTTATTTTGGAGTTGCAACTTTTCTTGCTTTCACAATAATCTATGTTAACTTCAAAGTTCAAACTTATATGTTGATATCTTCATGTTGATACTATTTTGTATCATAAATTAATATATAAAATACAATACAAAACAAATTAGTATTTTTGTATAAACCTACTCTGAAAAAATAAATTAGCTTGACCTATTTTATGAGGGAATTTGCTTTTCAAAGTCTTAACCTAGGGGTAAAGTCATATCAACTTATGCAACACGTAATTTTCATAATTTGTTTGTAGTGCACAAGCCCTTCAAAAACCACATTGAATACATTTAGGTCATGTTTAGTTCACTAATGACATGGTAATAGTAATGATAACGAGAATAAAAATAAAAAAAATAAAAAAGTAAAATAAGTAAAATTGATTATTTTATTTGGTTAGTACTTCAAAATTATAATTTGAATAAATATTTTTTTGTTTTGTAATAACTAAATTGAATTAAATTAATTATATTTTGACCAAAATGTCCTTAAGAACAAATTAATTATATTTTTATATATAATAATCTAGTTTATTATATATAATAATAATAATAAAATATATAAAAATATAGTGTAGAGAGAGAAAATCTAAAGAGAAATATAGTCAATGAAATTTAAAGAGAAAGCTTAGTGAGAGAAATCCTAGAGACATAAATACGAGAAATAAAATTCTAAAGACATAAATATGATAAATGAAATTTAGAGAGAAAAATTATATTTAAATAAAATTTAGAGGGAGAAAGAGGATATCAAAATTATTGAAAGGAAATATAGTGAGAGAAATAGAAATTTTAGAGTGATAAATACAAATTGAAATGAAATATAGAAAGAAAAATTATATATAAATAAAATTTAGAAAGAGAAATATGGTATATAAATTATAGAAAGAAAATCTAGAGAGATAAATATAAGAAAAAAAATTAAGAAAAAAAATTTATATATAAATAAAATTTAGAAAGAA
>WUAT03217924.1:0-11500 GCA_010015005.3 Ulmus americana | reverse complement strand
AGTATGTCAGCTTGAATAGTATGGTTGGCCATGTGTCTAAGTGGTCAACAAAATACAGAACTTCTCCATAAGAAGGGGTCGAGAATGCAAAGGGAAGGGGATGTATTTTGGGTAGGTTAGGAGTGGTTGGGGTGATGTTAATATCATCGATAACACACACTCCTTGGCTTCTTGTGGTGACAGCTCCACCTCCTCCGAAAAACTTGGCTCCTCCTCAAATTTTTGTTCCATTGGCTCTTCATCTAGCAATATATCTTTACACATAGGTTCCTGCACAAGCTCATCATCCAAAGAAATAGTTAATAGATCATGTTGATGATTAAACTCTCGCATCTCCCTAGTAGCCTCTTGTATCTCCTCTATCATCTTTTCAAAATCCTCCAAAAAGATCTTTATGTTCTTGTACATTGTAAAATGTGATATGGTTTAAGTGTATAACATGATAGAATATGGTAAGATGATGTAAAAGGTGGTGGCGTCCACATAATAAAATAGAATAGGATAATGGTTAGTATAGGAAAAAGAACGATTTTTGGATAATAGGATTGGATATGAAAACTTTTAGGTAGGGTATAGAACAGAGCCATTATCTTTTTGTATTTAAACACTGTTTGATGAAAGTGAAATATACTTTTTGACTTTCTTTCAATTGCTTTTATGGTATCAAAGCATTCATAAGTGGCAGCCGATCCCATCTACTTTTCTTTTATTTTCCTCTTTTCCAGCATCCAAGACCACCACCTCTACCCCACCCATTATCCATAACACCAACGAACCCCACAAAACACTCATCAACATAAATGTTGTAGCTTAAGCCCCTCTCAAACTCACTTCTAGATATTACATTTCCTGGAAACTACAATTCCAAACACTTTTCATCAGCTATGATCTTTTTGCCTATATTGATGGCTCAAAACCTTGTCCAGTAGCCACACTCTCTCACAATGGTACCACCACACCAAACCCAAATTACACCATTTAGACACAACAGGACCAGCAGATACTCAATGCTATCATCGGTTCCATCTCTCCCACAATAATCCCTTTCATTGCTCAAGCCAAAACCTCTTAGGCAGCTTGGACAACTCTCGCCAATACGTATGCCAAGCCCTCTCATGGACGCATCAAGCAAATAAAAAGCCATCTCAATAACACCTCTAAAGGATCACTAGGCATCACTGATTTTCTGCAAACTGTAAAAGCTCAGGCAAATGAGCTTGCTCTTCTTTGAGCTCCAATGGACGAAGAAGAAATCTCGAATAAAATCCTTGATGGTTTCGGAGATGACTACAAGGAATTAGTGTGAGTTGTCCAAGCCAGAGATACATCTATCACCTTTGAAGAACTTCATGAAAAACTACTCAATTTTGTGGCATCCCTTCAGGCAACAAAACCAAAGCACTCATACTTTCCAGCCACTGCCAATCCAACAAATTGCACCAACAAGAACTAGCATCCATTCACCATCTCATGATCCAACACCACGAACTGGCGACCATCACTCAGCTCTGCCAATCGCCCACCTGTTTCAACCAATGTTGGGCCCAATTCGACACAAGGAAATCGTCCTCTTTCCTGCCCATATCTTGGCTATTATCAAATTTGCAAGATTCAGGGACACACTGCCAAAATGTGTCCTTCCTTCCGCTTAGTGCCAATTCAAGCATCTCACCACTCTCCTTCTTCCATGCCCAGTTCACCATGGCAACCACAAGCTTACCTTGCAGCTAACACTTCCAACACCCCATCGTGGCTTTTGGACAGTGGTGCCTCTCACCATGTTACATCTGACTTGAGCAATCTCTCACTCCATACTCCATACAATCGCAATGATGACATTATGATCGGAGATGGATCGAGTCTTCCCATCACCCACACTGGTTCAACCTTTCTTAACACTCCTCAAACTACATTTACATTAAACAATGTCCTCTGTGTTCCTACAATGAAAAAGAATTTAATTTCAATATCCCAATTTTGCACCTCTAATAATGTTTCAATCGAATTATTACCATCTACTTTTCTTGTGAAGGAACTTCGCACGGGGGCAACACTACAGGGAGGACAAACTAAAGATGGTGTATATGAGTGGCTAGTCTCTTCACCTCTGTTTGCTTTTTCTAGCATAAAGACCTCATCATCTAAGTGGTACCATAGATTAAGACATCCTGCATTTCCAATTCTAAAGCACATTGTTTCTATCAATCGCTTAGGTTTATCTTCCTCTTTTTCATCAGATTTCTCATGTAATGCTTGTCTCTGCAATAAAAGCCACAAACTGCCTTTTTTTCCAATTCAACACTTGTCTCTAAGCAGCCACTAGAAATAATATTCTTAGATGTTTGGACCTCTCCAATTCTTTCACATGATGGCTTTAAGTATTATGTACTTTTCATTGATCACTTCACTAAATATATCTGGTTTTACCCTCTAAAGCGAAAATCAAAAGTAAAAGAAGTTTTCATAAGATTTAAAGCCATTGTTGAAAAACATTTTGATCTAACCATCAAGACCCTATACTCTGATAATGGTGGTGAATACATCTCTCTTCTTAATTTTCTTTCCACCAATGGTATTTCTCATCTCACCACTCCACCCCACACACATAAACACAATGGTTATTCAGAAAGACGACATCTTCGTATTGTAGAAACTGGTCTAGCATTACTTTCTCATGCTTCCTTGCCTCTAGTTTATTGGTCTCATGCTTTTGCAATAGTAGTATACCTCATAAATCGCATTCCAACTCCCACACTAAATCTCTCCTCACCTTACCAAAATACTTTTGGTACAACTTCAAATTACTCTAAGCTAATAGTCTTTGGATGCCTCTGTTACCCTTGTCTTAGACCTTATACCTCCCACAAACTTGAATCCCGTTTTAAGCCTTGTGTCTTTCTTGGGTACTCTCTCACTTAAAGTGCTTACTATTGTCTTGATCCTTCAACTTCAAAAATTTATGTCTCAAGGCATGTCAAGTTTGTTGAAACTCTAATTCCATTCACCTTTTTGTCTAGTCAGTCCCCTCGTACACATCCCAGCATCATCAACACTTGGATTCCTCCTCCAATTCGAGTAACCTCAAGTCCTTCACTGTGATACCCCAAGAAAAAGCAAAATTTTAAATCATGCTCTATTGCCATTAGTTGAATAATTAATTGGCAATAATTATCAAATTACAAAAGTTAAATATTATTGTCAAAAAATTTATTAGCAATAATTATTCAAAATTCCAAAATGAAATTATTTTGAGTATTGAATTATAAATCAAATGAAATAATAATTAATATTATTATTATTATTATTATTATTATTTTAAAAATAATAAAAAGGAAAAAAAGAAAGGGGAAGGAGGAGAACCCCC
This sequence comes from Ulmus americana, assembly GCA_010015005.3. Lineage (NCBI taxonomy): Eukaryota > Viridiplantae > Streptophyta > Magnoliopsida > Rosales > Ulmaceae > Ulmus > Ulmus americana. Next base: position 8,136 of record WUAT03217924.1, on the reverse strand, counting down.
CCCCGGTTCGTCACCCTATTTCGCTCCGGTTCGGGACCACCGCCGGACCAATGCGTTCCTCGCCGACCACCCACAATTCGCCGGGGTTCTCTTTGGGTCGCGGTGTGTTCCCCTGCGTGTCGCGTGGTTTGGAGCCCGCAAATGGGGTGCTCCGACGCTGCTGCTCCGATTTGCTCCCTCGACGATGGCGAGGGGTTCACGGCCACTCATTTTGGCCGATTAGTTCCAGATCTCCTTAGATTTGGTATGCCCTTGATCGATTGCCCCACTTGCTTGGGTTTGGTGGTGGTAGTGTGCAGGCCAGATTCCGGCCACCGCCGGCTATCCCCCGCACCACCATGCCTTTACCCGCGGATTGGGTAAATTTCCTAAACACCCAATCTATACTATGATGTTTTCCTGAGTATATTTCTGAATTGGGGTTTTACTGTGATATTTGCAATTATTTGGGGGCTAAATTGCAAGCTTTATGATGAGCTTTAGTGTTCTGAAAACTGTTTAATTGTTGGAAATTTACTGGGTAAATGACGAATATTTTTGTGAATATCAGAGATTCGGGTCAAAGTAAGGTTATATTTGTAATATAAATTAGTTATTGGGTTTTCAGTGATTATGATTATGTATGTTCGTCTCATCTGAGATACACCTGGATTAAATATTGTATGATGATAAAATTGCTTGTTGCACTTTGTAATATAACTGGGTACGATATGCTATATGAAGATGAACAGGGTTATAGAAATCTAATTAGCACGAGGAAAGGTAGATTAAGGGTAGACGTAGAATTAGGGGTATCAAAACAGGTTGATCCGTGAGAGGGCATAACACCCATGGGAACTCTCTCGCATGTGACCTAGCCTGAAGTGCGACTCTCCGCCCATGTGGTGTCGGGTGTCCGAGAAGGAACCCGGTCTGTTCTGATAGGTTCCGCCAGTTAGGTTAAAGAAGGGACCAGTAGGCAAAGGCCTAACTGTACGAAGAAATAAGTCGTACATGTGGTACTAGAATTCTTAACTAATGAATAGCTCAATGGTGAAGACATCTGCAAGTCAACAGCGAGCGATAGAAGAAGCTTAGGAATTCTGGAGTTGAAGCGCTGCAAAACTGTAAGTACAATCTTACTTACTATTTTGAGTATTCGTGAAATGCATTGTCTTATTGTTTACAAATCGATCGATTATACACGAGAATGTTGATTGTTTATGAGATTGTATGACGAAGAAATGTATGTTTACAGTTTTACGAAATTGAAAGCCGCAATGCGATTGTGTATGTATGTATGACGAGTGTATGTTTATGTTTATGAATTTACCGACCCAAACGTCACTACTTGAGTATGTATGTGTTGCGAGGATGTATGTTATGTGTTTACCGAATCGACTGTTACAACGCGTAATTATGTGATCCGTAAATTTTTACGGCAAACGATGTCTGTTTAATGTTTTAATGTCACCGTCAAAATTGCTGTAACGATAATTTGTATGGATAATACTCGCTGAGTTTTAGTTTACTATTTGTGTTTATGGAATAGTTCGATAGGTGAACTATTAGACTTGCTGGTCAGGAGAGAATAGAGAGGGCATGTGATGACATGTATAAAAGTGTTACAGCGTTTCTGTATTAGGGATTGTATATATTGTATGATTTATTATTCTATATGAGGTTCTGTAATATAATTAGGGCATTGTTTAGAATTTAATACCCCTAATTAATTTCGGTTTCTTTCCTAGGGCAAAAGAATTAAGTTTAGAACTCTAAGGCGCTAATGAGTCCTTTATGGGTAGTATGTACGGCTTGTGAGAGGTCGGGTCGTTACAGGTCAGGCAGCCTAGGCTAGATGGCAAGTCAGACAGCTGGGATGAGACAAGAGGTAGCACGCATGGCGCATTGTAAGTGCAAAGCGGAATTCATAGATGTTTGGTTTTCTAATCCTCTATTATTTAGCACTTTGCTTAAAGTTATTTGTTTGGCTAATTTCTTGATATATCATTATGCTAATTTTCATAATATCAGGGGTATAATAGTCATAACTAGTAAATTCAGGGGTTAAAAAAGAATTACTAGTATAATAATAGGCTTTATGTGATACGTGTCCATTTTGGTAATTTTACATGCATACAATTGTTAATTATGTACATATGCATAATATTGTCCTTTTTGGTAATTTTACAATGTAAGGAATTTATTAAATTAATTTTAGAAGTGCATTCGTATTTATCAAATTAATTTGGGATTTATTGGTAATTAATTAAAATCACATTTTAATTAAATATACAGGACATTATTATAACTAAACTAGGATTAAATTAATTAAGAGATTTAATTTAATTTAGATTTAGTTATACTATGATTGGATTTTTAATAGAATTAATTAAATTAATATATGAATCCTAGATAATTTAGAATTCAAATATTTGAATTTAATTTGAAAGCCAAGGTAAGATGGCTTGGACTAAGGACAGGTGGCTCGGACATGGTGCAAACTGGCACAGTTGGGCTAGGTGGCTAGCAGGTCATGTGCGGCATGGCTAAGGCAGACAGGCAAGTAGGTGCTAGGCAGCACAGTCTGGATGAGATGGTGCGCAGATGGTAGTAGGCATGGGGCAGGAAGCTTCTGGAACCAGTTGCTAGGCATACGGAAATGTTCACAAAGACTGGGCGCAAGGACTAGACAGCAAGGCGCTGGGCGCAAGTGACTAGGCAGTTAGTGAGGCGCAGGGCACAGCTCGAGACGCTAGGTGAGGCGCGCATGGGGCATGGGTAGCAGCAATGCGAGGAGATGCAAGGCGTGAGTTGAGTGGGCCAAAGGCCACGCGTGAAGAGGACACGAGCCAGTCTCGGATGTGGGGAGGGAAGCCCAGACAAGACGCGGACTGGACCTAGGTAGCCCAAGTGCGGCGATGAACAGCAAGCAGGTAGGAAGGCGGCTTGGTAGGGACGATGTGTGCGTGTGTGGTGTAGCACATGGTGCGTGTGGTGTGCTAGGGCAATTGCATAGGATAAGCGCCTGGGGCGCATGGCAGGTAAGCTGGGGCTCATGGTTCGGCAAGTAAGGTGCCTAAGGCACATGGTTAGTTATTGTGGTATTTCTCAATTAATTATTTGATTGTTTTATTTTAATTATGGATATTTATATATATATATTATTTTATTATCCATACTCCTAATTATATATCTAATTAAATTAATATTAAATGTGAAGATTGTATATATTAGAATATAAATCTTATTTGAATATTATTTTATCAATTTAATATAATATTTCCTATCTTAAAATAAATTAAATAAAATATTTATCTTGCCATTATATTTTATTTTCTTAATGGTTGATTGCTTTTATTTTCAAGATAATTCAAAGATGTTATATTCTCAATTTAAATTCAAGGAAGATAGATCTCATCAAATTTTCTCAAGATCTCAGAATCAGACTAGGATTGTGACCTGATCAATTATAGTTCAAGTTTGAAGATGAAGATTAGAATTTAAATTAGATAAGATTGTGTTGTAAATATTGTATATAGAATATTATTAGATCTTATCTCACTAGGAGTTCCAGTCTATAAATACCCTAAATATCATACACTAGTTTCTCATCTCTCTCAAGTATAAGTGATTGTGCATATTGAAGAAGAAGCTCTTTGGTGCTTGGAAGAATGGAATTAGCTACATAATAAGTTATTCACTCTTATTATTTGATTATTATGTTTGCTTAATGTTTAGAGAGATCCACTTAGAAACATATCTTATTATCTATTAAATGTATATAGATTTAGTTTACTAGATTTATATTGAAATTGTATTTTAGGTCATCCCGTGAAAACCTACATGAGTTTTAGGTTAGCTTGGAAAAACCTACACCACCTTAGTCATAGTGTTGATTGAAGGAGGCTTGTTCTTTAGGAAGTGTGGAGTACTAAAGAAAAGCACTCATTTCTAGTTGTAGAAAGAGACCTAACTAGGTTTTTAGGCTGTGAGCTTTTTACCTATTAATAAGATGGAGTCTTATTGAAATTTTATGTGTCACAAATTATCTATCTCTCTCTCTCAAATTTTATACATTTGTTGCATCTTATAATTAGCTATCATAATCGGCAGCCATAAGCAATAAACCTTGTTCAATCTTATTTTTATATTATATAGCAAAGCATACATATTTGATTTGAAATTTAATATAAGTATTATCTAGAGAGTATATTTAATGAATTTATATTTCTGAAATTACAATATTTAGTATTGTTCATTAAAGTTTTATGAATCAATTTAAATACATAAAATCAGATTATCTTAAGTATTAAAAATATTAAATATATTTTGAATTGACAAAATTATTAGTGTTTACCCCCACCCCCCTAGGTTACTTTCAGATAAGATTCGTACAACTAGTTTCCTCAAAATTGGGGTGTCATTTCCAAACATGACCCACCATATAGCTAGCAACATACAATAGTGTACATTAGTAAAACTATAATTTCAAAAACTTGGTAAGAAAGTTATTTTTCAATAAGTTACAATAATTATATTACTAAGAATCATTGTTGTTTTAGAAGCAATTGCTGTACACGTACCAAATCCTTTTCTTGAATCTCTAAAATATGTAAACTGTATGTACGAAATATAAAATTAGACATACTTTTATAAAATTTTCAAGTTGCATTATGATCAATAATATAGTAATATGTTACTTCATTCACAAAATGTGTCATTCCTTCTGATTTTATATCTAATTTCTTGAAAACTTTTTGTACAGCTTGGATTAGGTTTGGATTGTCCTTAACACCATTATAAATTAATTTTTATTTATTTATAAAGTTGGATATTATACCTACTGCATAAAGTGGGTGATAGAGTTGACTATCCCATCGATTAATAATTATGTCTAAAACCCATTTTAGTCATCTTTGGCACAAAATTGAATTTTTCATGTATTGAAAACTTCATATTGTAATGGCATTGTCAGCACTACCTCTGTATCAACCAATCGAAGAACTGTGTACAACGACTCATAAATTAAAGCCACACGAATAATTTTATCCCAAAAATGATGGTCAAGTACTCATTTTTCTATTTTTTTTCCTAACTTTGAACGACATAATCGATCCTCAGACCCCCAGTCACTTGTAAACAATTGTTTAAGATTTGACTTCTTTCTTAAGATGCTACTCAGTGAAATGTAATTTGTGGCAAACCGAGTAGGTTCGGGTCGTATCAAATCATTTTTACAATTCTCTCATTTGAGAAAGTAACTAGCCATGATTATAAAAAAATTAGTTACTGCCCTTGTTTGTTCAATAACTTGTGAAACACTTTCTTTTTTACTAATGTCCGCAAAACATCAAGTCAAGACAATGTGCATCACAGGGAGTCTAATATAAATTATATCATTTCATCAACTTCTTACCAACTTTCTTATGTGCATAAGCATTATCACCAACAAATTGGACCACATTATCTTTTCTCACTTCTTTCACAACTTATCTCAAATAAGTTGTAGATGTACATATGATCTTTAATGTGGTGGGATGCGTCTATAAACTTGAGAAAGGCAGTAGAACGTTTCAAGTAGATTATGTAATTTATAATACTTAATTTTCTCGGCCTAGTCTATCCATCATACATTATTGTGGATCCATAGGTCTTCCAATTTTCCCTCTAACTGTCAACATACTCTTTTTATTTCTTTATACTCCATGTCCAAATATTTATTCTTGATTTCATATGGAAAAGAAGAAGGAACTCCTGGACCTGGTGCAATTTTATAAATATTAGGAATAAATTTATATCATAATATAATAAGAAAACATAAAAATAAATAAGAAAATAGTTATTTGTAAATTATAATTGCATACCTATTTTTTATGCCCCAGCAATCATGTTTTTGAAATGAAGCGGTTTAGCTTTATTTGGAGCCACATTCTCATAAATGAAGAACTTACTAATTAATCGACCTAAACTTTCTTTGAAATTTCTCCCGGACATATCTTTGATACATTTTTATTTAGCACTTAAAGATTTGTAAATTAAAGGTGCAAGTGGAGGATCTGGATATGATGTTCTGACACTTTTTGTTTTTCAAAGTTGTTCATGTGGTTTAGCTGCAGCACTGGTTCCCGATGAACTAACTCTCTTGCTTGTTTTGTCAAATAATAAGATCTTTTGTTGTCTTTGCCACTCAGTCACATCCCAATATTCTTCTTTTTCTTCAATATTCATATCAACTTGATACATGTACCCATTGTCATCACTATCATTATCATGATTGAATTGAGTTTGATTTTTAGAGAAATTTCCACATAGTTCACTTTGAATGCTTTTTTCCATTATTGATTTCTTTTTCTCTTGGATGCATCATTTCTCTCTATCCACTCTATAATCTATGTTATAACTTTAGGTGGAACCTTTGGCCACTTTCTTGTATGTTTTCATAGATCAATGTCAATCAAATAGAACTTAAATCATGTTATTCCGCCACCTTGAAGAATCAAGATTTACATCTAGTGTCATTTTTGTTTCCCTCCAATAACAAGCAATACTTCCATGCTGGATCCAACCTGTAAAAAAGAAATAAAAAATAAAAAATTGAAAGTCATACTTTGAAATTTTAAAATGCTATAGGCTAAAATGTATCTCACCCAACACTAGAAATACTTTGATTATGATAGTTGATGAGGTTGTGCAAAATGCTAATTCCAACTCTCCAACAATATGCAAGACTTTTGCTACGGCTATGGAATGCTCATTTTATAGTACATTTTCTTTGTATTTTAATTAGTTTTTAATATTCAACTAAGAGCCATTAGATTTTATGGAAAAGATAAAGAAGAATATGCATGTACACAAAAGACTTTTTTATCTTGTTTCAATTCAACATTTTCATCAATCTTTCTTGCTTATTTCGCAACTCCTTCGCGTGTAAGCTTTACTTTGCAGAGAGATGAAAAAAGAACCAAAATATTAAGTGATAAAAAAATATTAAAAAATAAAAAAAACCACAAAAAGTAAAATAAAATAAAAAATTAATTACTTTTATTTTATATTGTATTAAAGATTTAGGAGATTAATTTGTTATTATTTGTTCCACCAAACTAATATTTGCAAAAATAATGAAATATATGGGTTAAAAAAAAAAAACATCGTATGTCTTGCTCACACATATGGCTATACAAAAAATTCAATCTAATTGGATATCCAACTGATTCAATCTAATTCAATCCAATTAAGATTGGATATTGTATTAGATTTGAAAAGTTAAATTTCTAATTAGATTGGACTTGGATTTCATATACCAAAATCTAATCAAATCTAATCCTATATATTTATTAAAAATTAAAAAAATTATATCACATATTTATACATAATTGACAAGTAAAATGTATTTAAATAGCAATATATATTTGTTTGGTAACCAATTTAGAAAATAATTTGTTATTATAAGATAAAATATACTTTCTTTAATACTTGAAAATTATTATAGAAATAAAAATAAATAAATAATGAATTGATGAGTTTTTCTTTTCACAAATTTCATAATTAATTGTCAAGTAATGTATTATGACTTTATTATAGCGTGAGCTTTATATTTAATATTTTATTATATATAGTTTACTTTATGATTATGTAAATTTTGTATACTAAATTATATGTAAAACACTTAATTTAAATAAATACTCTCTTTTTTATTATTATTATTATTTTTTTAATATTAATCACATTGGATTGGATTTGGATTTGAAAGCACTTAATTAGATTAGACTGAATTGGATTGGATCTAATCTAAAAATTAAAAATCTAATTAACGTTGGATTAATTAGATTGGTTTACACCTCTACTTACACAAATTGTATACTTCACCAATTCTCGTGTATAGCCAAAGAAGTAAAATGAAGTCTTGCTTACACAAACTATATACTTCACCAATTCTCATGGGCAGTAAGTATGCATGATAGGATTGAAATTAGTACAGAGGATTAGACTGATGTCGATTGGAGTTGATTATGATAAATGTTATACTGTATTTAGTGTACTGTCAAACTATACTAATTTTTATATATATATAATTTTAAATTTATACATACATATATATTTGAAAATATCTATTTAATTTTATTCTGTGATAACAAAATATAATTGAATAAACGA
>WUAT03217813.1:0-11501 GCA_010015005.3 Ulmus americana | reverse complement strand
CCTCACAGAACAATAAGCACCTAAAGGATTACCTGACTAACCATTGTTTTTCAGACTGTTTCTCAAGCCTGAAACAGAGCCTTTGTAGCTCAGTTCTTTCTTTCCCTTTTCAATATCAAGGGTGCCTTCTGGAGTGCCTTTAGGATCGCTGATTTTGGTGCTAGCCATTGCAAGGCTCTGATACCAAGTGAAGAACAAGGTCTAGTTGGACAAATCACAACTTGTTTTCTTAATAACAGCAATTGTGTATATATTATTTATATTGACAATTGTACAAAGGTTACCCTACCAATAATCAATCCTAAACATACATGTGTAAAGGGAAAACAAGAGCTAAATCTACATTGGATCAAGAGCCCAATCATTAACTTAAATACATCTGCTACTAAGGCTCATTTACCATATATAACAAAATGACTTGTAGCTGCTATAAGTGCCCCGTGTTTCTATGCTTTAACAATCTCTACCGCCTTCAATCCTTCGTTGAGCCATTCCTATGGAAGAACCCTCCGAATGACTCTCCTTCGAATGAGACTTTCTAAGAGTAACCTGTAACATCTTCTACATGGACAACCCCTTATAAAGACCTTTATCGGGAGATACACAACCACCTCTTTCTTCGAATGGATCCTTTGGAACCCCTTGCCCCATCTGAAATTCCTTAACTATCCTCAGTCTCTTGTTGACTTTGACTCGTAATCTTCCAATCTTTTCCCGCCTCGTAGACAAGCCCAATTTTACCCATCCAGTACTGACTTGGGGCTTGATCTTAACTTTGGCCCAGGGTAGAAAAAGGCCTTAAAATAGACTTCGATGGTAGTTTTCGGGATAATTGAAATTGGAATAAACACAAACTATAAGGGGTGGAATGGAAATTTTTCTAATAGAATACATATGAAAGAAGGCTATCGATATCATCATTAAACATTGGATTCACTTTGTCAGATAGTGCAAGAGAATTGGTCAGTATTTATTGTTAGGCAAGAAAATAAATTTCAAGTTTACTAATTTCTATAATAAGATTTTGTCACATGTGTTTCACGAGTTTGCACAAATATTTGGCATTTTGATAAATGACTGACCAAACTTTATATTTTAAGAAAATATACACAAATAACTTCGAGCGGCATAAAATTCGGAAATGTCCTTAGAAAAACAAAATTAAAAGATTAAAATACGTTAGAAACTTCCACCTCACCTCTCCTTTCAGCCGTCCACTCTTAGGCTATGTTAGGAGGGAAGGGGAGTAGAAAGGATGGATGACGTACTGGTAGAAAGGATGAAAAATGAGAAAGATTGAGAGAGACTAAGAATCCAGTTGTTTGGTAAGAAGGTGAAGAAGCGAAATGAGATGTGAATATTTAATCCTATTTTTCTCTATTTGGTCTGTAAGCATTAACTCAAAGTAGTCTTTTATTATTTTTTTTCAAAACACTAGATTTTTTCATTCATTTATCAATACTAGAGTTATTAGGCCAACTTTCAACACACAAGGATAAACTTGTTATTTTTTCTTTGGAAAAAGAAAGAAAATCCTAAAAATATTGTTTGAACAATCCAACTTGGTACACAAAAATCATATCTAAACCGAAACACATTCAATCTCAGAGGAGATGTCAGTGCAATCCTCTATTAGTCCTCTAATGTCTTCTTCGTCACTGAATAACTGAGGCTGTTGGTCCATTTCCAATACGATTTGGCTCTTTCTTAGTCCTTCCAACTCCATTGCTACTTCTTTCATAGTTGGTCTCTTCTTCCGGTTCAACCTCAAACATCTTGTTGTTAGCTCAGCAATGGCCTGGATATCCTCCTCCCTTGCTTCTGCAGCCACTCGAGGATCCAAATTTTGAAAGAGCTGATTTTCCTGTGTCAGTGTGATGAAAGTTGCAACCAGAGTCTTCCCTTCATCTTTAGCAAAAGAAAACAGGTTTTCTCCGGTTAAAAGTTCCACAAGCGTAACTCCATAGCTATAAACATCACTTTTATCTGTGAATTGACTCAACTGGAAGTATTCTGGATCCATGTACCCGAAAGTACCCTGAACAGCCCTGGTTAAGTGCGTTTTGTCTTGTGGCACTGATCTTGAAGTCCCGAAATCAGCAATTTTCGCATTGTATTTATGATCAAGAAGTATGTTGGAAGATTTGACGTCCCTGTGAAATATAGGCATTGAAGCTGCGGAATGCATGTAAGCTAAAGCTCCTGCAACATCACAAGCTATGCTTAATCTAGTTTCCCATGAAAGTGATGATTCAGGATCTTTGGTTTGGAGATGATCAGAGAGTGTCCCATTGGAAATAAACTCATAAACCAACAAGGGTTTTTCAGTCTCCAAACAACAACCCAACAATTTGACAATGTTTCGATGATTAATTTGCGAAAGAATAACAACTTCATTGATGAACTGCTCGATTTGATTTCTACCAATTGCTATTGACCTTTTTACAGCTGCAATAGTACCATCTGGCAGCATACCTTTATAAACTGTTCCGTAGCCACCCTTTCCAAGAAAACGGCTCTGGTTATAGTTATCGGTTGCTCTTTGCAGCTCCTCTGCTGTAAACAGCTTTGCTTTCTCATTGCTTCCATTAGATGACAATTTTTGTAGGAGCAAATGGCCACCATTTTGCTTGAATATAACGTCTTTGCGGACTTTGATTCTCCTTTTCTTCAGCCATTGATACAATTTGTAAGTTGCAAGGAACACACACAAGAGTCCAAATGCAAGGCCAACAGCTGTAGAGAAACAAGAATTGACAAAAGCAAAATTACGTGATGTTCTTCTATGTAATAGAAATTAGAATAGGAAAAAGAGATTTACCTAATAAAGTGACCAATTTGATTGGAAAACTTTTACCATGATCAGAAATGCAATTCCGACCTTCTATGCTCCCATTTCCCGGACGACCATTTGGACACGATTTACAGTAAAACATCTTAGGATTCACCAAGCAACTCTCATTTTTCAGCGGAATCAATAGAGGCGTAAAGGATTCGATATGATCATCTCGAGACAGCATATTAGCCTCCAATATGCTTTTTGTGCTTACCCCAAACTTATTTCCAACAGATGCAACTGTGTCTTCTTCACCTACTCCATGTGTCAACAGAGCAGCCACCCCATTTGCTTTCTGCTTGTCACTAGGACAGGCACATCTCACAGGAACTATAAGGTCAGATGTACTTCTGTCGAAGTTCTCTCTTTCTAGTGTCTCGTTTGTGGTCAGACCTTGGTAAATGTCAGTAGCTATATAATAATAATCATTTGTTGAGTCCCACATGCTATTGTAAGTACCAAGATGGTGAAAGAAATCGCCCGGACATGCACAAGAAATTGGAACAATGATCAACTGATTAGTAGTAATGTTGACATTCAGTGAGATGTCGTTAAGAGAAGCAATTTCAGAGGCTTCAGAACCAAGGAGATCGGCGATGCTGGTGGCAGTATCGTAAGGTGTTTGAGATCTGAAGGAAACAAAGGACTTGCAAATCCTAATTTGTGTATTACTACATATGTACCCTTTTGATGTATTAGTCTCAATAGTAGTCTGGTTAAGGTATGGTTGTTGGCAGTGGGAAAGCTGATGAAACATAGAGAAGAACATGAATATGGAGAGGATGTGAAATATAGATAGCTTCATGGTTTTTAGTTCTACTCTACCAAATAGAGCTTAGTTATTTAACCTAGTTTCTTGTACAAGTTTTATAGTAGTTTTCAAGTCAAATGACGCGGAAACAAAAGGGAGTCTCATCAGTTTTTAGTGGAGAAGAAGATCTAATTTACCACTATACATTATTCACCTTTGTTGGTGACACCCAAGAAAACACTTTGAAATTACTTTGATGGTACAATATCATTTTAATATTTCGTGATATATTGTGATGGGACTAGAGTTTTGAAAGTGAACAACTAGATTATTCCGGCCAATGAAGATGCAGTTTTAGTTCGTGATACTAGGATTTTATGTGCCAATCTAAATATATCTTCAATGAATTATATGCCTCGAGAGTGTAATAGAATGACACATACGAACTGTTGCTAGATTTTCTTTAAGTGTTCGAGTTATTTGTTTAAGACTGAAACGAATAAACCATACTAGCTCACGAATGCTAAAAAATATTTCGTTTTGTGAGTAACTTGCTTGTTAAAAATAATAAAAGTTAACTTGGAAAAACATTAATATCATCATCAAATACTTAGTGTAGGGATAGGTATATGTTTTAAATCAAGGTCAAAGTAGAGGTGACTTGACCCTAATGCTATGTGTTGGTACGAAGATGGGAGAGAGAAAATCTCGAGGTGGAGAAAAATGAGAAAAATACGATTTTTGTGGCAAAAAAGTAAATAGTATATTTTAAGACACTTGCAAATAGAGGGAACTCTGATAATCATCACTCTAATTTAGAACGAATAAGAATTGAGTTCAAACATATTAGCGAGACGAAATCCAAAAAATTTCATATTCTATTTTATTTTTAAAATTATTATTATTTTTCTATTTTAATCATTATCTTATTCTATTCTATCTTATAAATTCTGTTACTTTTTACATCAGCTTATTTTATCATCTTACACATCTAAACCTTATTATTTTTTATAACTTACACATATATATTTTATCACTTTTTATATAAAATATTTGTTTTCATATTATTTTATTATTAAATTTCTATATCTTTACTATTTTTTACATAAAATTATTTTTTAATCTTATAAACTCCACTCATTTTTATCAAAAATTTTAAAATTCTATTCAATAAATTATGTATTGAAATTACTAAAATTCTATTATATATGTCAAAATCTGTCGACTAATCCCCTAAAATCATTTTTTTCCCGACAATCATATATGTCAAAATTTATCAACTAATCCCCTCTTCCAATTATCCCTCCTACCAAACTAGTGCAACACATTTTGATACTTAGTCATGAAAATTAATGATGATGTCGAATGTAATGGAATGGTTAGCATAATTCCACCTCAGAAATAACGTGTGCTATTTCTCAACATGATCCTCGAGGAAATGCGGTCCACTTTATTTATTTATTTTTGGTATTATTGTTGGTTGCTGTTTCAAGGGACTTCATATTATTGGTGTTAAACAGTTATATACTGGACTTTTTGTTATTTAATTGTTCGTCTGGTTGAGAGGTTTATGCTATTTGTTCATCAAAGAAAATTCATCATTATTGTTATAACACAACAATAGTTGGTCCAAATTACATGTCTGCTAATGGTAATTTTTATTTATTTCTACATGTCTTTTTATTTTATTTTATACAACGCTAGTTACTCCCAAGATTTGAGCCATACCTAGGATGCCATTCCCCAATCATACAAGTGAGGAATACACAAAATCCAACAGAACTTCTTACGCAAAACTCATGTCTAGGGACTAGACCGAAATAGATTCAGTCTCCAAGTAGATGTCAGTGCAATCCTCTACTCGTTCTCTTATGGCACCACTAGTTGCATTCCCATGAATTTTAAAAACTTTGTGGGGCATATCATTACGGTTATACTCGATCAAACTATAGTTTCCTCAACAAAAAAAAATGCGAAAGGATGAGCTAAAAATCAACGAGAACATAATCATGGGGGTTTATACCTACTTTCTCCTCTAAAAAATGGTGAATCAACAACGGGAAAAGCACTTTTCAGTGTGAAAATGAACAAAACTTCTCTATTAGATCTCACCAGATAAAATCAGTTACTCTGTCTTTACACGTTTAGAATGGGTTTCCCTCATCCATTCAAGACATTCCTCAGCTGTCGCGGAGGGGTGTGCAAGCTGCCATGCAAGAAGCTTTTGTTGCTGCAGGACAGGAAAGAACGTGTTACGAGTTGAACATCAACAATATTTCGGAGCTGAGATATACAACTTACCCATTCTCTAACCTGTGGCCCTCCAGATTTGAGCTGCAAAACGTTCATTATATCCTTTCCATTTACCAATGGTTTCACGTCCCACACTTTTTCAAGACCTAAATGTACCCGAGCAATGAATCAGAAGAAAAATGCAAACTCCATAGACGAATAGCAGATCCTATACGCGGTATAAATAACAAGACTTGTATATACTTCCTAATATCCTAATATCGCGTGTATCAATGCGGTAATAGAGTGGATAAGGAGACAGAAATTGCTTACCTAATTCAATGATGGCATTCTCAGCTGCTTTATAAATATCTCTTTTGTTGTCCAGTTGATAGTTCTTGTTTAGAAGATCTTCAACAGAATCAACTTTATATAACAATGTAGACATTAGCAAGGCAACTCTCCAAAAGTCTTTGATTTCTCGTAGAAGAAAGCCTGAATAGTCATCAATGAAAATGTAAAAGACAATTGGAATTGGAGTAAGAATAGTAAAGAAAATACTTGTATGCAGATAATGTAGGCAGAATCAACGATGAAATAGCAAGAACTTCGAACCTGTCAATACTCGCAATTGTGAAGACAATGGGATACCCACAAATTCTCCCGCCCACTCCACTTCAGATAGTTGGATTTCCTCATTTGATACGAAAAAAGGGATCAATGACAAGAATTTTTCCAGAGCATTGTGTATGTTTATAACCTGAAGCAAACAAGAACTTATTTAAAGCTAACATTGTTGACTTGATTTGTTGAACTTATTTAGCTTTAGGGTGCCAAAGAATAGAATTTGATGAGTGAAGTGCAGTAAAAATAATTATAGATCAGAAAATGAACAATGGATACATACATAAGGAAAATAATCATACCATTTTAGATTTGTGATCTTTATATGTTGTCTTTCTAACTGGGAGGGAAAAAGCAGCATATAAAGAGAGCTGTCTTGGTTCATCCTGTGATTTATACAAGACAGAAAGAAACAAATTCAAAAAACAGCAAAACGATTCGAACATAAAATATAGAATATGAACTAGAGAAACCATGGACGCATAAATATCAATAAAATGAGATAACAGGGAATGGTCAACTTCGACAAGATCTTTTATTAATAGACTTGCCACTCACACTGAAGGTAGAGCATCCAACTAACTGAATAAGGTTCCATGTAGTGTCCACGTAAGCAATACTGTGCCTACACAAGATAACAAAAATATATAAATAAAAATAAAAATAATAATAATATTAAAAAGGCCATGAGCAACAGTAATTGTAAGGATGCTGGGTATTTCTTAGAGAATTAGGGCAAGAATAACAGAGAATAGACAAGAAAGATTGAAATTGCAGAGGGAATCTGGGGTTTTATTCAATCTGGACTTGAGGAAATTTACAAAGGAAAGAGAAGAATATGGGAAAACTAATGGAAAGAACAAAGTGACTTCAAGGGTCCTTAACCTCCAGAAACAAGAAACAATTCTACTTAATTCAACTCTGTCAAATACCTCCTCTCCCTGATTTATAGCCCTCAACTCCAACTAATCAGCACTAAACTAACAGAATAACAGAAAGTACACATCAGCAATCCTTGGGATAATCCCACACTTATCCTCAGCCAATCATTAACTAATACCTTGATTAACATGATCCTGACAGTAATATATGGTGTTCAATTAATATATTGGAAGCATCTCAATGATATACTGCAGACCATAATACTCTGATCAATTATTTTCTTCAGATGATCTTACCTAAATTCTTATTTCCTTTTGTATCTGAATTATGTAAATTTTCATGTAATCCTATGATAACTTATTTGTAATTAACAATTATTATAAATATTATTATAGTAACTCTCCAAGGAAGATTCATGTTTCTGGTTGGGCAAATACTTGGTGACAATCATACCTGTCACATCCCTCTGGTATTTCAGGCTCAACCTCAAATTTAGAAGGAATATTGAAGACAACCCGAAACAAGCTCAAATCACAAATGTAGGTCATCGCTTGAACAGGATGCTTTCCAGAGATCATCAGGTCAATCTGCATTTAGATTTTGCAACAGGAACAAACCATAAATATTAAAAGTTAACACAATTTATTTTGTGCTCTAAACACCATGGAGAATGTCCGAGAATTGAAACAAATACAAGATGATATCTCAGATACCAACATACTTCAGTTCCAATGCGTTCACGGCTAATTTTATCAGCAAGAGCAGATTTCACATCATCACTGGAAGCAGCTTCCTTAAGTTCTTCATCTAAAGTGAATCCAAATCTTGCACCTAAGAGAGCCACATGGAACCAAAAAGTATGAATACATAAAGCAGTACCAAAAAAAAAGAGCTATGGGAGTTAAAATCATTAGGTGTCGTTTCCCATCTGAGAAAGGGTTCATTTAAGTTTCTTCGTTCATAATTTTAAATGGAAAACATGACATTAAAAAAAAAAAAAAACTCCTCCTTTTACACAACAAACACTAGAAGAAGACAAAATAAAATGCACTCCGTTGGATAAAGAAAAAGTATTAACAGACATACCAAAGCGGATAGCTCGAAGAACTCGTAGAGGATCATCCATAAAAGTAGCCTTTGGAGGTAAAGGTGTCACAATTTTGCCACATTTCAGATCTGCAATGCCTGCATGACAAAAACAAAAATAATGAATCAAATGGCTCTTGCAGATTAAGCTACCTCTAGGAAATGGGAGAAAATAGAGGAATGAGCTAATGAACTGCATAATACACAATAAAGAAAAAGGAAATTACTAAACCTCTTTTAGTGTAATCTTCAACTGAGTTGGTGTTGATATTGTAAAACAAGCTGGAAATTGAAAAGAATAGAAAATCCATAAAATGAGAACTGGTCAGGTGATCAAGCAACCTACCAATTTGAGATCAGATATCAATCAAGCTGTAGTTCTCATTGCACACAATTCATGCCAAAGTATGATACCTGTTAATGGTTAAATCCCTTCTGTATGCATCCTCTTCAGCGGTTCCATATTTTTGCTGCAAACCAGAAATAAATCATTCAAAATTCATTTGAAATGATTGATAAGTGCATATCAACTCAAAACCAGGAAAGTGGCACAAAAATTGAGGAGGTTAATAATTAAAGTCAAAAGAAACATACTCCTATGAATCTTAGCTCAGAAAATGAAACATGCAATGATAAGAACAACACTAAATAAGATTAATTGCATTATATACCACTGTAGGAATGCGGCTATTCTCACTGTACTCTTCACACCTTAAATTGACAAAATCAATCCATACATCACATAAGCGCATCCTTGCTGTTTCCAAATGTTTTGATTGGTCAGGATTGCTGCAAAATTAATATTAAATATAATATAGAAACCATAACATTGAATAAATAAAATATAAAATCTAATTTCTCAGTTCATCAACTTAATCATCCTCTAGAGGAATCCAAACACCAAAAGAACTTGGGCACAAGTATTTGAACTTCAAGAACAACATTTGATATACATATAAGGAAAACAAATAGAAGATTTTTTTGAGAATTAAGCAAAATATATCAACCAAAACATATATAACAAGCATTAAGCTCACTACGCACACACACAAATATATAAACGAAAAACAGAAAATAAAGCACAAACCTTGGAATAACGGCAATTCCCTGAGCCTCTTCTCCCACAGACAACAAGTACTCTCTCACCTTCTCCACAAAATCACTTCCCAACATATTATCCAAAGCAATATCAATATCGTAACAATCCTTCCCTAGAAGCTACAAAATCAAAATCAACAAATAAGCAACAAATCAATTCTCATTCAGACCAAACAGAGCACAAAAGCAACTCGAAAATGACCAAACCTTATCCCGGACCCAACCGCCGGCGACACGGAGATGATTCTGAAGTCCAAAATGGCGGAGCGTACCGAGAAGCCTATCGAAAATCTTCTTCTCAGTATCAGTGAGTTCGATTTTCTCCCGGACTTGAATTTCTGGCGGTGAAGAGGCTGCCATTGCCAGAGCTCGGCGAGGCGAGAGCGAAGCTAGGTTTAGGGTTTTGGGGAAGCGTAGGGTTTTGGAGGGAGAGGAATAGTTGATCGGAGAAGAGTTGAAGTTGAGGCTTTTGGAACGGTGGAGGGAGGGAAAGAGAAGGAGAAGGGGCTTCGCTGCTGCTATTACTCGCATTGGTAAAAATGGTAAGTTAACAATTTATGTGGCATTTTCAATATAAGATAAAAAAATAAAATAAAAAATTCGTCTCGTACTATTGGTCCCTGAACTATACAAAAAATAGCAATTTTTATTTTTAGCACAAATAGTTTTTTAATTTTATTAAAGCACAAATAGTTGTTAAAGTATTTGATTTGCAATATTAGCTCTACATGTTTGGTCCTCTAATTGAAATATAGTATTGTTATTTTATTTACATTGTTGAACCAAACAAAAATTCTGTTTTACTCTGTAGAATACTAAAGTAAATAAAAATTTTATTTAAAATATTCTATTTAGACTACTAAATACTACAGAATCGTAAACTAAACAGTACCATTTTTGGGCTCAATTAGTTCTTCAAGGCCATATTATTGCTACTTATTTGCTCTGTGCCTTTGATCTATGTGATTTTAAGTCTTTCTTGCAATTAATTTATAAAATTTGTAAACTCGTGAAATAATCTGTCACACAATAATAAATCGGATAAAATTTTCAACAGAAAAAAAAAAAAAGTACCATAAATGTAATGGCTTAAAAAGTGAAAGTACTGGGTGAAATTTCCTCTTATTTATTTTATGGGTTTTTTACACTCTAGTACTCTATTTGTTGATTTTTTTCTTATTTAATACTCTCATTTTTTTGAAGAAAAAAAAATAAAACAAAAAATACCTTCCTTTTACCATTTTGTATCATTTAGTACAATGTCTAAAATACCCTTAATTATATATATATTTTTTTAAACAAATCTTTAAAATATATCCTAAAATTAATTAAAACTATTTAAAATATAAATAAACAAATAAACAAAAATAGACACCATCTCTACCATCATCTCTGATCACCATCACCAACATCTCCGAACACGGTCTTCAACCACTACCAATAAATCAAAAAAAAATAAACATCCTAATCCAAACCTCCTCGCTCCTTTGTCATCCTCCAACCAAAATAACCAAACCCAAAACACAAAAATCAAACCAAGAAAATTCACTTTAATCACAAAGATCAAATCTAGAAACTATCAAAGCAAAATTTAAACAAAATCTAAATATTCAATCATGAAAAAAAAAATTCAAACAATATTTGCAAGTGCAAAATCAAAGAAATGCACATGCTCGTTGGAGGTATGAGGTAGCTGTTAACTCCCTCGGCGATCAAAAGAAACAAGTATAAACCTCGAGAAAATCCAAATAGTGTGACTAATTAATGAATAATACATTTGGATTTTCTACTTATAAGATTGTGAATGATGGTTATCAAATATTAATAACGGAAATTATTTAGCTATATATATATATATATATATATATATATATATATATATATATATATATTGCTTTTATATATATTTTTTTAATTTAAAGATATATAAAAAAAAATAAAATAGAAACAATTTTTAAAAAAATAAAAAAAAAAAAAAAGAGTTTGAGGAGT
>WUAT03217702.1:0-11502 GCA_010015005.3 Ulmus americana | reverse complement strand
TATTTATTTTTCCTATTTGTTTTGTTTTGTTTTGTTTTTTTTTTGTTAATTTGTCTAATAATTAGCAACAAAATTAAGATTGTTAATGAAAAAGACAAAAAAGTGAGAATGATATTTTTTTTGCATTTCAAAAGTGAGAGGTATAAATTTGCATTTCAAATCTCTTTTTTGGGTATTTTGATAAAATTATTCCAAAAGAAAAAGAAAAGAGAGAAATGGAAAAGAAAAGAAAAATGAAAAATTTAACTGGTGTCCCTTCATTTGGGAAGGCAAGCCCAGTTTGGCCCTACATCATCAACCTCGGTCATCAACTTCCGTTAAAAACTTGATGGAAGGGCCAAACTACGACCCATCTTTTGCCAAAATGGGCACTTTTCGTAGACGGGGATTGAACTTGGACCGCCTCCATAAATAAATGGCCACTAGTGAAATTTGTTTTAAAAATTTTGGTGATATTTTTAATGAGTCGGAATTATTCCTCATAAAGTCAGAAAATACAATAAAATAAAATGATATTTTCCCATATTATATACAATGAAATTTTCCCATATGCAAAAAAAAAAGGTAAAAATTACGGCTATTTCACCCCCCAAAAAAATAACAAACATCAAAAATTACGGCTATAACACCGAAAAAAGAAAGAGTCAACAATTGCGGGTGGCAAGACGCCAATTTTGGATCAGTGGGTAGTATGTGGCAAATATTCCTACCAAAAACCATTCAATTTTTAGAATACCCTTATGGTTTTTAAGAAAAACAAACCAAGCCTTTGGTTAGTAATTTCAAAAACTCTCCCCCCATAATTCTTAAAATGTAAGCTCGTTTGTTAAAGATATTTACTAAAAACTCTCCCGAAAATATTTCTAGTACACCAAAAAATCTTTTGATTATATTTGGACTTCATTACTTTTTACATAAAATTATTAATATTATCTTGCGAATTCTTTTATATTTTTAATAAAACATTTTTATTTTTTATATATTGGCATGTTTAAAATATTAAACCAAATAGAATTTTTATTTAGAATATTTTATTTAAAACGTGAAACTAAATAGAAATTCTATTTAGACCGGACACTGTCACGGCACCAGGCTGATTTTAATTGCACCATTTCCAATCTGTTTATGCTCAAATTATACCTTTTTTTTTTTCCCCTTAATTCTTAATTTTAATTTTTTTCTCCGAAATTAGAAGTGGGAAACCGGAGATTTTGTAAAAATCTTATTCCCTTTCCTCTATGACACCCGTTCACGAAAACAATTGTCTGATTTTGATAAACCCTTAACATGTCCATTCCCAAAATTTTCTTTTCTCGCTATTTCTCTTCTACTTGTGCGTCCAGGAGGCCTCAGAGATTCCCAAACCTTCCGAAAATTCCTAGCAAGTACAAATCTCAAGCCGTTCAACAAGCCCAGAAGGCTTTGACGGACTATCTCCACACCACAAGGTCCTTGCCCTTCACCTACGCCGAGCACATTGGTAGAAACTCTCTCTTCTCCCTCTCCAATCTCATCAGAAAAGTTGATTTCTCGGCTCCCACTTTCTCCAGAAGCTTCCAGAGGCTTCTCAGGTACAATCCCATCAACGAATTTGAGTTTTTTTTCGAAAGTATTGGTATAGATTACAATGATGTTCCTGGGTTTTTGCCTGCCAACAAGTTCTTCTTTTCCGAAGATGGGACTGTTCTAAATGCTGCTTGTGTGCTTTCTGGATTTGGGTTTCCTTGGAATATGTTGGGGAAGTTGTACAAGGACGAAGTTTCAATTTTTAGTAAGAATTCGGAGGAGTTAACGGCTCGGCTTCGCCGGTTTAAAGAGTATGGGTTTGGTAATCTTTCTGTCGTTGGTATATGTTTAGCTTTTCCTGAGTTGTTGACAGAAGATATCAATGGGGATTTTGAGCCACTTTTTGATGATTTGAAAAGGGTTTTTGTAGAATTTGATATGGGATGTTGTGTTGAGGGAAATGTGGATGCTTGGTATGAGGTTTGCTGTAAAGTTAGGGTGTTTTATGATTTAGGTTGTCAAAAGGGAATGATAGGAGAACAATTATGTGGGAAGAAAGAGCTTTTGCTCGAGTGTTCGAAGGAGGTTTTAGTGAAAAAAGCAGAGTACTTTTGTAAATTTGGTGTTCAAAACATTGATGTGGGTTTGTTGTTTCTTGAGAATCCAGAAATTTTGAAAATTGATGTAGAAACACCAGTAATTTCGGTATTAGGATTGTTGAAACATTTTGGTTTGAGCAGAAAAAAACTGGATTCTGTTTGTCAAAAGTACCCTCATGTGTTGGGAAGAAACAAAATGGCTAATTTACCTCATGTGATGAGGGCTTTGAATCTACATGAATGGTTTTTTGATAAGATCTCAGATCATCAATTGTTAGAGAGTTATGCTATTAGTAATCCTGATGAAGATGTGGATAAAAAGTTCACAGATAGCTTGAAGAGGATTGAATCTTCAAGAACCCCTATTCATAATATGAGTAAACTGGATTTCTTGAAAGGGATTGGGTTTGGAGAGAATGCTTTGACTATAAAGGTCCTAGATAACTTGCATGGCACTAGTACGGGGTTGCAAAAACGTTTCGATTGCCTTCTTGGAACAGGTATTGAATACTCGAAGCTCTGTTTGATGATAAGAACGGCACCAAAAATCCTAAGTCAAAATCCGGAGATACTAGAACAAAAAGTTAGGTTTCTGTGTCAGGAAATGGGATCCTCGTTGGAGTACCTGGACAGTTTCCCGTCCTTTTTGTGCTTTGACTTGAAGAACCGGATTATACCCAGATACAGATTTTGTGTTTGGCTCACAGAGAATGGTCTATGTTCCAGAAACTACTCCATTGCAAGTATGATTGCCACAAGTGAAAAGAACTTCATAGCACGCGTATTTGGAATCCACCCTGCTGCTCCAAAACAGTGGTTAGAATGCTTCTCCAAATGACTGCAGGAAGCAATCTCTAATTTAAACCTCACAAATTGACCCTTTGTGAAAGATTTTTTAACTCCATCGTAGGACGGTAATTTTTCAACCTCTGGCACTGCCTTTTTGTTTCTTTTATCCTGGTGCTGCAATATGGTCGCGACTTGTTTTGTGCTTGTACATAAGATTGACCAGGGTCATTATTTTTACATTATTATTTCATATTTGAATCAAGAATAGCTGTGTTATTTTGCTGAGATGTATTGCCAGTGCCAATTGGTTTATCTTCTCAAGTTTGTTCCTAGTAAGTTTTGCTTTCATTTTTATTCTATTCTTGTATGTATGATGAAAAAGAGACATTCAGAAAAGGGTGTAGGTGTACCAAGAGAATAATGCAATGTATAGAAATCTCTCTCTAGACTGTTATTTGGATTTGGCTTTATTTGTAGATTTACACCAGCATGATCACTTGTAATATTTGAAGTGGGCGGCTAATGACATTTGGTTGCTGTGATATTTGTTCTTTTACATTTTTGACATAAAATCAAAGATTAATATAGTCAAAACTTCAAACGAGTGTTAATCTTGTTAGTTTGAAGTCTTGATGTTATTAATATATGATTATTAATGTCATTATTGGAAAACAAAAGTCAACATCTTTTAATAGTGTCTTTTTTGTCGAACAAATGAGACATCAATATGATATAATATCTCAGGGTTCGTCCTTAAAGTAGCAAACCTTAGTTACACAAATGTCATTGTTTCTGTTCGAAGCTGGCGAGGAAGGAATGATATCCAAATCTTTTCAAGCTTACCAACAGAGAGGAGGCTGGTAAGCCTCTTGGCTTTGACCAAAGTAGCCATCTTCAAATGACATAGTGAGGCTTGCTAGTAGTTATTGTGATAAGAGTTTGCAATTGTATTGCTGATTAAGGAAATCCATTGGCTTACAAATAGGCCATAGAGGCCAAGGGACATTTAAAAACAGAGCACTAAATCAAAGACCAAACGGTGAATTAAGAGCTAGATTTCCAACAAGTGTATAACAAAAACTACCTCTTCTTTCGACAGTTTTACATTTGGGTAATCTTTTTTATTTAGCTAAAGAAAGGCATTATTAACAATATTTTGGGTACAATAATTCCTCAAATATTAAAACCTCATTTGAGACTTGAAATGTATTCTTGTTTATTCTCATGAAAAAAAGGTACAAATGAAGTTTCTCTAATCCATCCAATACAAGATTTTCCGCTCTTGGTGAGTTTGATAAGCAACAAAAGAAAAGAAATTAGTTGGACATGTTGATCACACAGCGCAAACACTTGCCCTCTCTCATCAGATCAAAAGCTTTGTTGATATCCTCAAATGGCAGCTTATGTGTTATGTACTCATCCAACTGGATTTTCTGCACATAATAATTGATCATATCAATAATGGAATTGACTAGTAAAGGGAAGGGAAAAGAAAGAAAAAAGAAAGGCTAAATGGGTATAGAAATATTCAAGGCCGGGTGGAGAGAGGTCTATATAGTAAAATTGCTTGCCCGATAACACTATACAGATTACCATATATAGTATAATTCAATCTACTAGCATTTATAGTAAAGGTTTTTGTCTTGAACTTTACAATTATCTTTCAAAATTTTCTTTGAATTGAAGTAAGTTTTAATTCATGATTAATATATCATAAAGTAGGCTTATGGATAATAAATAAGGAACTCGATACAATAAGAATCACTTTTTTCCTTATTGATAGGAATACCACTATAACTTTTTAACCGTATTCTTTCTTTATTTTTTAGATATGTTGTTCTCTGATGCGTTATAACTAAGTAAAACCATTTTACTATATACTCTAATATAGTAGGGGTTTAGTTAGTAAAAACTCATTTAATATATCTTTTAAACTAAAACTCTTTTTGTAAAACAGTTTTACATGGATATTTATAACAAATTAAAGAACAACGTATCCAAAAAGATCATCAAAAAATATATACCGTGATTAAAAAGTTTTAGCGACTATCTCTATTTGATAGGGAGAAAAAGTAATCCCACTATACTCTGGTTCCCAATAAATAATGTCATTTTTTCTATTTTATTTTCTAATAGGATCAGCAAATCCATATATTCTTGATTCAAGTCTGGTGGTAGAAACACACTTGAATAAGAAAGGAAGGTCACTTGAGCAAAGCAATAAGCAGAGTAAAATGAAACATTAACTAATAATAGTATGATATATATTACCTTGTGTGTGTACAAATCAACTAATGAAGGGAGGTCAGATTTAGGTCTCCATCCTCCAAAGAGAGTTCCTTTTAATGTTCTTCCACTTAGAAATGTTCCATAGTGAGCTGTTATTTCTGGCTTTGCTTTTGGCACACCAAGTGTAACTGTCAAACCCCATCCCTTCACATAACAAAACCAAGAGGAAAAATCAAATAAAGTTTTGGTTTTCTTAGTTCAAGAACAGAAAACTTTACTGTTAACTTAAGTATGAGTATTACATCGCAGCATGACTGCAATGCAGTAGTTATCATTCCAGTATCGCCAATACATTCAAACGAGTAATCTGCCCCTCCATCTGTAATATTCTTAATAACCTGCAAAACCAAATAAGCTTCAAGTTAAGTTCCATGGACCACATAAATCAGTAACTAAGTTACCCGTTGTAGCAAAAATTATTTATGTCCTCCCACCTCTGGTTTTAAGTTCCATTCCATGATAAAGAAAGAAAACAATAACCTTTACTCAAAATAGATAGCCCTGAATAAAACCTCCTCTTTTCAAGAGTTTTTAAAAAAAACAGGGACTTCAGCATTTTAATACCTTTTAGTTTAATTTTTAAACAAAAAAAAAAATCCTCCGATTTGAGTTATTACAAATAAATGGCTTAGATTTTATTTTGTCGCATCAGAAAAACTACTCAAAGTCAAATTTGATATCAAAATTTGAAAGTAAATTGACAAAATAATCTTATGTTTGATTTCAATTAAAAAATTATGAGTTGAGGGTTGTCCTATCCGAGACCTATTCTCAAATGAAGTGGGACTATCTCTGAGTTGGCTCGGATACCAGTAGAAACCTAACTCGTACTCAAAAGTTAGCTTGTGAGTAGGGTTATTCTAAGCTTATGATTTTCTTTAGTGTTGTTTTGGTATGCAAGGGATTCTCATAATCTCTCTAGTTTGTAAGTACTCAAACTAAGTTGTAACATGAAATCACCACTATTTACTCACTTATAAAATAATCTCTACCAAACAAAAGCACATGCCAAAATCTATCCACCAATCGCTTACCCCTTTCCTCCTTCCTATTTTCACTCTTACCAAACAAGGGGTTAGTAAACAATAGAGTGAAATCTTGAAACTTATTTCTAATTGCTCCTTGTTTGTTTTTTTTTATTATTATTATTATTGGAATTCAGTTCCCCTTCGTTATATTATAGGTAAATAAACAAGACCTCAGCATAATACAGAGGAATACTAAGATTGCTGATGTTAAATTCAAACAAATACCTGTTGAATAGGTTCATTAACGTCGTTTGGGTTCAAAAACTCCGTAACTCCAAATGCTTTTCCTGCACAAATCAACAAAGAGAAATATTATTGAACAATAAATTTCTACTTGCTTAAATCATACAAATCCAACAACCAAAGAGAAAAAACCATGACCTATATCTCCTTTTTCAGAATTAGTGTCTACACCAATTATTCTAGATGCACCCCGAAGCTTAGCACCTTGTGCAACCTATTATACAAGAAATAATTCTTGTTTATAATCTTCATAGAGTGGACATCAAGTGTTAGGAGGTTAAAAAGTTACCGAGAACTTACAGAAAGGCCTACAGTTCCAAGACCAAATATCACCACAGTTGACCCTTCAGTTATATCAGCAACATTCCACGCTGCACCAAGACCTGTCAGCATACTTTTATTTGTTAGGCATATCATCACATCCTTACCGTGTCGAGGGCTTTTTCCTACAACAGGGAGTATGACACCATCCCTCCCCTGCTGTACGGACCCAAAATAATAATATATAAAAGACGAAGCCAACATGACAGAATGGTAGTAGTCCTCCCACACGTGCCCTTAAAGGGCATGCTTGTTAGTTTACTGACCCATCCCATAAATTTAAATATCAGAGGATCAGCCATACTGCACTCTTAACATTGTTTTAAAGTGGCATAACTTATATGCCTTTCAGTAAAAAATTCTATTATATAAGGAGATCTTTCCATCCTCTCTTTAGTAGAAGATAACACTTAATAACCTCCATTTCAAATACTTTCAGCAATCTCATTGTCTTTTCCTTTGATAAGAAACAGTTGAGACTTAGTTAAGAATTGACAAAATCAAAGTCTATCAAAAGAATCAAAAAAATAAAACATAAATACAAAAACAATAATAAAAAAACCACGAATGAAGTTTTACCTGCAGCTACTCCACAGCTCAAAAGGCAAATTTTGTCCAGGGGTACAACTGAGCTGACTTTAACTGCACATCCAGAGTGCACCACAATATACTCGCTGAAGCTTGACACAGCACAATAGTGATAAACGGGCTTTCCTTTTATGAAGAAGCGTGTCTTCTGATCACTATGCATTAACCCTCTCCTTTCCAACCCCAATCTTTGGCACATGTTGCTTTTACCTGATTTACAGTGCTTACATGTCTGGCATTCTCCAGTGAACACTGTAAGCACATGATCCCCCTCACTAAATTCGCTTACTCCCTCCCCCACACTCTCAACAATGCTGCAATAACAGGTAATGCTAACATGAAATTTCACCCATAATAATAATGTGCAAGGAGATGGCCATTGAGAATTTCACCCATAAGTTGGAAAATTCTTATTGAGTTTACATAAAAGGAATATAATTAATTAAAAATAGGACAGAAGCATAAGATTTTTAATTACATGAAGGAGGGAAGAAATTACCCAGATGCTTCATGTCCAAATATTCGAGGAAATATACTCTGCAGAAACAAACAATTAGCTAAGAAAATTCGAATTACTAGAGGGAGAGGAAGATGACCAAATCACAGTTATGAATCATTAACCAAAGTACAAATAAGGTAAAAAGAAACCACTCTCTTAGCTTTTCACAGACCATGCACAGTGAATTGTCAAGTTTGGATATGGCATTTCAAGCCTCAGACGAGGCTACTATGGTTTTGCTCCCTCATCAATAAGACAAAAATAGTAAGTGTTTGTGAACATTACATCTCATTCTCTCATAGAGCACTCAAGCGAAAACATCTTAAAAGATGGTCGGGCCCAGAAAAGGAAAGTATCCTTACTCACCTTTATTAGTCGACAGCCTTTCAAAGATGAGCACCCAGATGATCGTTCTGTGTATGTTTATATTTATTTGAGTTATGCTCTCAAATTAATAGTTCAAACTAACAAATTCCTCAATCTTTCAATCTAATCTTCATACTAGGCAAACCCCATCATGGTTCTTACATCTTACAACTCCAAACTATCTGACCAATTAAAAATTATGAAATAATTAAGCATTATCTCAAACTTCCTGCTCTGCTAAAAACTGGTCCATTAATTCATTTCTTAGGAAGAAAAAAAAAAAAAATCGATCAACACTGATATAAAACATTGATATTTTGATCCACTAAACCAGTCCAAATTATCTACATAAGTTCGTGTGTAATACTCAAATGTTTCATTTGGGGTTAAGCATTAACTCATCCGGATTTGGGAGATATAAATCACCCGAGTATAAATCGTTCAAGACTAACCGGACAGGGACAGGAAACTATGTCTGGATGGAGGTAATCCCCGTCCGAATAGACCAGTGACTTATCCAAAGTTAACTGTCAAAGAAGGCAGCCAAGACACCTCCAAGAGAGACACAGTAACTTCCCAGATGGATGAATTCGACATCTCAAGCTACATCGCAAGCCCCCTCATGTCCGGACAACACATGTCGGCTAAGAGACTTAAGCAAATATTTAAGGCTTAAATACTATAATGTTCATCCTATGTTGCCAATAAATAGGGAATGAGCAATAAAATGTAAATTCACTTTTACTTCTACTTCTTTTGTCCTTCAACTTAGAGCAAGTCCTTTGTTGAATTATCTTCCTAATTGTTCTTCATCAAATAAGAACACTCAAAACACCAAGTGGAAGTAAGTCTCTTTTTATCGAACCACTATAAAAATCCTTCTCTTATTTCTTTTGAATCTGCATTCAACCTCTTCATTATTGTTTAACCCGTTCGAACATTTTTCGTCCTAACATAATGCAAAATACCTTTCCCACAGAAACTGAAGGAAAAACTAAGAAATTTAGAACTCCCAAGAGAGAGAAAGAGGGTACCTGAGATTCCCAAGCGGTGAGATCGCTCCGGCAGAGAGAAGTGGAGACAACTTTGACCCTTATTTCCAAATGTTGAGGAGGACTCACTTCCACTTGTTCGATCACCAATGGCTGCCCAGCTCCCCATGCCACCGCAGCTTTCAACAACAACAAGAACAACAACTAATCTCAAATGGGTTTCAACAAAATTGAAGAATAATCAAAACAAACAAAGCTGATTGTGGGAAATGCTTACCTTTGCAGGTGATCACTTGGGGTTCTTTCAGACAAGAAGATGACATAAAATCTCTGACTTAGTTCTTCAGTTTCCAAAATTAGTTCAAGAAACAAGTGTTTGTTGCTGAGAAGGGCAAAATAAAGAGGGGTTGGTGGGAGTTTTTGTTTTGATTTTTTATTGAACGAGGGGTTGGTGGGGTTGGCAAGGAGTGTCATCTTAACTTCCAATGATGGTTTCCTTACCTAATGGTTGCCTAGTTTTTTCTTTTGTTGGGGAAAACAGCGAAAATAAAAGAGTGTTTATTCTAAAGAACGCAGCCTTATTTTTAATAATCCCTAAAAATACATTCAGAGATTGCCAGGCCATTTT
The DNA here is from genome assembly GCA_010015005.3 of Ulmus americana. Taxonomy (NCBI): domain Eukaryota; kingdom Viridiplantae; phylum Streptophyta; class Magnoliopsida; order Rosales; family Ulmaceae; genus Ulmus; species Ulmus americana. The sequence continues at coordinate 1,654 of WUAT03217702.1, read as the reverse complement.
TTAAAAAAATTAAAGAAATCCTTCATTAAAACCGTTAATTAGCTTTTGATAAATTGCCCCAACATTTTTTCGCCCATGCCACATAGGGAACCTTTTTTGTGCGGCGTAAATCTCCTAACTAGGACAGAGAAAAATCTTCTTTGAATTAAGAAAAGTCATTTCCTTAATTTGTTAAATTTCTCAAATAGGACTTTCCCAATTTTAAAATTAAAATTCATCAATTTGAAAATCTCATTTTTCAAACACAATTATTTGAATTTTAAATAAGAAAAAAAGCTTTTTGGTGCAAGTACCTCATAATATTTGCGTGATTTTGCATGCTACCTCTCCAAAATTGTAATTTGGCTCGAATACCTGCTGAACTTTCATTTTATTTACTATTTTGATAGAACGGGAAACGGAGAACATTTGTTATTTTGCCCTCACACGTGAGGGGTAATTTCAGAATTTAACCATCAAAACTCATCAAAAACTTAATCGTTTTGTTGAGTTTAATGGAGAAAAAACCCATCACTCGATTCTTCATCTTCGTCTTATGCTTCTTATGTTTCTTCTTCTTCTTTGCTTTGAATAGGAAGTGAGGATTCAAGTTTGGTTCGTTGCTTTTGTGGGATTGCTAGGCGAAATACGTCTTGAAATGATTCAAACCCAAGAAGGAGGTTTTGGGGTTGCGAGAAATATAGGGTATGTGGGGTTTTGGTTTTGATTTTGAAACTGGTATTTGTTTTTAGATCTCGAATTGTTTATAAATTTGTTAGGGTTTATTTATGTAGGGAATTTTGGATAATGGGTGTGGCTTCTTTCGTTGGTACGATCCACCCATGTGTGCAAGGTCGAAGAAAGTTATTCCAGGTTTGTTCAGAATGATTCAGGAACTTGAAGCAAGAATAAAGGATGAAATGCATAATGAGGTTGAACTAATTAGGTCTGCTGGTTCAAGTTTAAGGATGAGGTCTAATGTTGATGGTGAAGTTATTTCTAGGTTGAGAAATAATGGAAGAATTAAGGGGAATGTTACCTGGATTTTTTTTGGTAATGTTGATGTTCTCTGTTGGGTTTATTTTTGGGAAACTTTTGTAGCAGTTAGTCTTATTTAGAGAATGACAATTCTTTTTCTTGTAACCAATACAGATGGTTTATGTTGTTTTTTTTTTTTTGTTTCTTTTTCATCAATACTTTGTTGGTTTTAGGCTAGAAATGTAGAAACCTGATTTGCATATGGCTTGCATATTGTATTGGCAAAAATCCGTATTGACCTTCTTACCCGGTAAAAAGTCAACTGGCTCAACATCACGTCATACTACAGTTGGGTTCAATATCACGACCCATCCACGTGGGTTCAACATTACATCCCATTTCCATTGGCTCCACGCCATGGCCCACTTCGGGTCCTACACCAAAGCCCATTGGCTCATCTCATGGAAAGCCCATAATTTAAGATGGCCAATTCCACAAGCTATTTACTCTACGGGTCAAACCACTCTACGAGACACCCCGCGCCACAGGCCGGGTTAATCTACGAGTCAGGTCACTCTACAACTTGGGTCACCCTACAGGTCAGGTCAGCTCATAAAGCGAGTTATCCTACCGATCGGGTTACTCTATGAGCGGGTTATCCTATAACGGGTACTTCATGACCTTTCAGGTCACTTCT
>WUAT03217592.1:0-11502 GCA_010015005.3 Ulmus americana | reverse complement strand
TCTTTGAGAAGTGGAGGAAGAAGGAGACGCTTTCTGCCTCTTTGCTTTAGCATTTCCACTAGTGAGCGAATTAAAGAAGTAGGGATTCAGGACCGGCTTTGGCTGGATCAAATTCTCCCTGGTCACATATTGCACACTTGCATTTGCACAAAGAGCATTAATCAGGGAGATGAAAGAAAATCCAACATTTGTGATCTTTATACAGTGTAATATGGACGAGTAAATAATGGAACCAACATTCAGTGGCATATTTTGCAGAATCGCATATAATAACAGAGCTCGCTCCCTTGAAACGCCACTGAAATGGGTGCTTGGAATCATTCTAGCAAGCACAAAGTAGTACCATACTCTCATAATGTGTGATAGGTGTTTGCTAGAGAACGTCTGATACTCACTATTGCGCATCTTCCACTGTGCATCTGTTCCATTTCTTGTCAAGAATCTGATAACCTTTTGGTAATCAGCATTACCTTGTAATGTCGTGTAGTCACTGTCTTCCACATTAGCAAGTCCATAAGACCTATTTATGGTTGATGGATCAAATTTCACCACCTTCCCCTCACCGTGGTCTTCCAGTCTTTATGCTCATAAGCAATTGCATAGAACTCTCTTACTACTGTATCCACGACAGCAGGTGGCTCTTTACAGAAATTTCCCCATCCCGTATTCTCAATGATGCCGATAATACCAGGTATATTATTCTCACCAAAGTCAATACCACATTCTGGGATATTATTCCTGACAACCACATTGAGTGCTTTATCGTACCGTTTAGATGCTTCCGCATTAACAAAGTGTGAAGAATCATAACTAGCTCATCTGTTTGGGCCAAATTTTGTATTTCCTATTTTACCTCTCTAGCGGGGACAACTGGCAACTTAGCATGACATTTTATGACAAGGGTCCACCGTCACGGCCCATCACATGGGTTCAATGTGGCAACCCGTTCCTAAGGCCCACTTTGAGTCCTACAATGGAAGCTCATGTGGCTTAGCTTCAATATCATCCATGGCCTATCTCTTGAAAGCCCATTCACTTAGATGGACCACTTATAAGTTACTCACTCTATGAGTCAGCCCAATCCACAGGTCAACCCATTCTACGGTACACTTAGCTCTATGGGCCCAAGTCATTCTACGAGCTAGGTCACAGTTTACGGTACAGGTCACACTCTATGGGTCGAGTTAATTTATGGAATGGGATTTCTTATCAAGTGGATCACTCCATGGGTATGGTCAAAATTCCTATTTAGTCTCTTGACTTTCCTAGATCTGACCATGTAACTTCCTATGGGAGTTACATGGCATTGAAAGCACATCATGGCCTTCAATGCTCCATTATGGCTATTAGCTTTGTAACTCCTTACAACCCAACAATCTCCATAACTCTCCATTATGAGGCCCTTGGTCTCCCTCAACATCTATAAGTACCCAAAGAGACACAACCTTTGAGGGATCGATCTCTAGACACACAATTAGATCTTTGGACTACCTTGGATCATCTCCATCTGGTCCTCTCTCTTTCCTCCCAGCTCCTACTTGAGACTCTACATATCTCTTACCTGACTCTTGGGTTCCACTTACATCACCGTAGTGCCAAGCCTACCTTGCCTACAGCCACCGTCGCGCCATAGACTCCCGGTCACGATAACATCTTCTTTTGTTCCTTAATCTCTTTGATGTCACTTTGCGCCGTCACGGGTCCTTCCTATGTTCAATGTACTGACTTAACCGTTGGAGTTTCTTTGTTTGGCACCCCCTGGTGTCAAGGAATTCATGATTATCATCTGATTCTCTGTGTCGCAGGTCAAACAGGTTGCCGGTGGCTCCAACATACCACGAGATAATCAATTGTAGAAATCATCCCCTACAATTTGGCTCCCACCGTGGGGCCTCAGAAATTCATCGTATACAATTGATCTTGCGCCATGGTAGAGAACTCGAACACTCTTCCCTCTGATCCAGACATCGCAGCCCAGATTGCTACACTCACTGCTCAAGTCCAAGAGAATTCCAACAAATTCATGGCTCTCGAGGATGAGAACGCGACTTTACACCCCGAGAATCACAATATCATAGAACGTATCTCAACTGTGGAGATTACACCTCGCCAAAACCTCCAAGCCCCAATTAATCCCATGCAATCACTTGGAACACCCGAACTAGGGAACTCTTTAACACAGCCCTCGAGTGGACCATCAGTAGTTCGTGGCACTAGCATGCCAATCATTTCAGAAGTTCTTCCTCTCATCACCAGCTCCATGGTTAACACGGCCTTACTGCATGCCATGTCTGCTGGGTTACATGTACTCAATGTTATGCCACACCAAAATGAACAGTCTACCCTTTTACCATCCCTTGGGTCAGCATTGGGGAATCTTTATCGTATTCCATCCTACACTACTCTCCCACTGCCATCTGGCTCTATATGCCAGTCAGCACTAATTGTTTCTACTGTCAACCAGGCTCCACATGTAGCATCTGGCGTAGGCATTACTCCACCTTCAAGTGGCTCAGATCTCATCTCTACACCTAGCACCGCGCTGGAACAAGCATTGGCCAAGAGATTTGCTGAAATGGAGGCTATGATCCAAAGGATCCTTGGGGTCCCAACTCCTCTCAAGAAGAGTCTCCCGTATAGCTATGCAGACTCACCTTTTGTGGATGCCATCACCCTAGTTGAAATGCCAAAGAAGTTTTTCTTTCCAAATATGAAGATGTACGACGACATGACTGATCCCACGGATCACATTGTGCCCTAAAAACAACGTATGTTCATAGCCGCCATTCCACGGGAACAACGTGAGGCATGTATGTGCAAAAGCTTCGATTCTAGCCTCCAAGGCCCAGCCAACCAATGGTACACAAACCTTCCTAACAACTCCATCTCTTCCTTTTTTCGTAAAATAGTTTGCCAACAGTAAGAAACTTGAGAAGCTATTTGGCGACCTCTACTGCATTCAACAACATCGTACGAAGTCACTGCATGACTATGTGGGACGCTTCAACAAAGAAAAGGTCTCCATCCCATTCTGCAACCAAGGGACCGCAGTTGACGCCTTCCGCAAGGGACTCCTCCCTGACGGAAAGCTCTACAAAGATTTAACAAAGTTCAATTGCTCCACCATGGAAGACGCCCTAGCCCATGCCTAGATTGAGATCAGATGGGAAGAGGATGAGCTACATTGTGTTTGCCATTCTACATCCAATGATTCACTCTCTAAGGACTGACGTCCCAAGTGTCTATTCCAGGGACTTGATAGGCGACCTACGTTGCGCCCTACATCACGCTCAACTGAGCCATACTCTAGTTCTCCACGTCGTGGGTCCGACAACCGTCGCCCACTCGACAGACCATCCATTGGTCCAATGAGCACCTATACCCCTAGGGTGAACGGGCCTAGATTCTTGAGTACACATTCAATGTAGAGCCCATTTGCAATCATGAAAGGCATGGGGAATACAATCAAGTGGCCTCGGAAGAACAACAACCCCGACCCCAAGTGGGATATCACCAAGTACTGCGAGTTCCATGGAGACCACGGCCACTCGACTGGTGACTGCATAGCCCTACGCTTCGAGGTAGTTGACCTCCCTAAGAAAGGGCACCTTCAAGACTTGCTTTCTAACAAGGGCAAGAACACACTTTCCCAACGCGACGCACGCCACGATGACCAACCTACAGAGCCCACTCCAGAGAGAACCATGAACATTTTTACAAGTGGCTCTGAGGTCAGTGGTATTACTTACTCGGAGTGCAGTCAACTTGAAAACCAGCAGCTCCTCTACTCCGCTGAGTGCAGCCTCTAACCTCGTGGTCTCCTTCATCGACAATGAGGATTCCTCTCTCATCAATCCTCACCATGACGCTCTAGTCATCTCATTGCTCATAGCCAACTGTAGAATCGAGAGAATCCTAGTTGACAACTGCTCCTCCACTAATGTCATCTTCCTCAATGCTCTGAGGGAGATGAGCATAGATGAGTCCCACATTCATCGTCGCTCCATAGTCCTAGTCAGTTTCAGCGGCGAGCAAAAGTTCACACTGGGGGACATCACCCTCCCAGTCTACCCAACTAGAGTTAATCTCCACATCACTTTTGTTGTGCTTGATAGTCCATTAGCCTACAACGTCATTCTAGGTAGACCGTGGATCCATGAAATGAGGGTAGTACCCTTCATTTTCCATCAAGTCATCAGATTCCCCACCACGTGGGGTGTAAAGGAAATTAAAGGAGAGCAAGGCACTTCTCGTGATTGCTATCGCAACACAATGAGGGCAAAGCCTGCCACCTTATAGCAACTACAGTCTGACCCGGTTGAACACTAGGATCCCAATCAGCCGGGCATAGATGAGCTCGATGAAATCTGCATACATCCTGACTTCCCAGACCATAAGGTCCAGATAGGTGCACGACTCAGCAATGAGCTTCGCCTAGCACTCATCGAGTTCCTCAAGAAAAACCACGATTGCTTCGCTTGGTCTTATAAAGACATGACTGGGATCGATCCAGACATAACAGTTCACAGACTCCAGGTCGACCCCGACCACCCTCCAGTCAAGTAGAAGTGACGCAAGTTCACTCCAGAACGCAACAAAGTTATCAATGAAGAAGTCTAGAAGCTACTCGACATCGGCTCGGTTCGTGAGGTACACTACCCTTAATGGCTAGCTAATGTTGTTGTGGTTAAAAAGAAAAATGGTAAGTAGAGAGTGTGCATCGACTTCACCGACCTCAAAAAGGCCTATCCAAAATATTCCTTCCCACTCCCATACATCGACATGCTTGTGGATGCCATAGCCAGTCATGAGCTACTGAGTTTCATGGATGCCTTCTCAGGCTACAACCAGATCCTAATGCACCCGAACGACCAAGAAAAGATAGCCTTCATCACTGAAAGAGGTATTTTTTGTTACAAAGTCATGCCTTTCGGTTTGAAAAATGCAGGTGCAACTTACTAGAGGCTAGTCAACAAGATGTTCGCAGACTACTTGGGAGACACAATGAAGGTCTACATAGACGACATGCTCGTCAAGTCTCTCCATGCCGATCAACACCTTGATCATTTGCGACAAGTATTTGAGGTACTCCAGAAGTACAACATGAAACTCAATCCCACTAAGTGCTCATTCGGTGTAGCATCCGGCAAGTTCCTAGGCTTCATCGTAACACAGCGAGGCATCAAAGCCAACCCGAACTAGATCTGGTCAGTCATGAACATACCATTTCCTACTTGCGTTTGAGATGTCCAATGCCTAGCTGGATGAGTAGCTGCACTTTCCCGCTTCATCTCACGCTCTTCAGAGAAGTGTCACCTTTTCTTCAGTATTCTGCGCAAGTCCAAGGACTTTGAATGGACACCAGCTTGTGAGTAAGCTCTTCAAGATCTCAAAAGGTACTTGATATCTCCCTTACTCCTTTCCAAACGAAAGGATGGGGAATAACTCTTCATTTACTTAGCAGTCTCCAAAGGCGCAGTTAGCGCAGTACTCATCCGAGAGGAAGAAGGCAAGAAATTCCCAGTCTACTATGTGAGTAATCACTGCTTGACACTGAGGCACGCTACACACAATTAGAGAAGCTCGCACTCGTACTCGTGACTGCAGCTTGTAAGTTACGACCCTACTTCCAATGCTATCAGATCATAGTGCTGACCACTTATCCATTGAAGAGCATACTACACAAACCAGAGCTCTCTGGTCGGCTCACCAAATAGACCGTGGAACTCAGCGAATACGACATCCCTTTCCAGCCGCACACTGCACTCAAGTCACAGGTGCTGGCCGACTTCATCATAGATTTTGCTCCAAATGTTACACCCTAAGCCGACAAGGAGCTACTCAATATGACGGAGCGTGTGAATTTCAGATGGACCCTCTTAGTCGACGGTTCAAGCAATGTCAACGGGTCCAGCATTGGCCTAGTCCTAACTTTATCTGAAGGGGACCTAATCCAACAAGTCAGACGTTGTGGCTTCAAGGCCACGAATAACGAAGCAAAGTATGAGGCACTCGTAGCTGGACTCAACCTTGCTAAAGACATGGGAATTAAGAAACTCGACATTCATTCTGACTCCTAGCCGGTGGTCAATCAACTCCTGGGAACCTACTAGGCAAGGGATCTCAAGATGGCATCCTACTTGGAACATGTAAAGGCTTTGCAATCTTCCTTTGAAGAGTTCAAAATTTTGCAAATTCCAAGATTCAAGAACAGCCATGCTGACTCCCTGGCCAATCTAGGCTCATCCCTTCCCACAACTGGATCTCGGTCTATATTCCATTCCTCTATCTCCAATGGCCCTCTATATGGAAAGATCTACCTGCTGATCCACCTGCCAAGATCACCATTATAGACATGTCCGAATCTTGGATGAATCCAATCATATGCTACTTGACAAGAAGCAAACTCCCGAGGACAAAAATGAAGCACGACATGTCTGAGCAAAGGCTGCAAGGTTCACCATCCATGATGGAAAACTTCTAAAGAGGTCTTTTTTGGGACCCTACCTTAGGTGCATTACGCCAATTGAAGCCAGACACATCCTATCTTAGAATGCGAAAACCATTCAGGTGGATGCAGCCTTACTAATAAAGCCCCAATTGCAGGCTACTACTGGCCAACAATGTGCTTGGACTCTACCAACCATGTCAAATGATACGACAGCTGCCAACGCTGTGCTGAGGTATCTCACCTCCCCCCGGAGCAACTCAAACCCATCCTATCTCCATGGCCCTTCATGAAATGGGGAATGGACATCGTGGGGAAGCTTCCTACAGCCCTTGGGCAATGAGTATACATGCTCACAGTCACAGACTACTTCACCAAGTGGGTTAAGGCTGAAGCATACCACCAGGTCCTTGACCGCGAAGTGAAGAACTTCATCTGGAAGAATGTTATATGTCGCTTCGGAGTACCCAAGGAGATTGTGACCGACAATGGGTCTCAATTCATTTCATTCGACTTTTAAGACTTTTGCAAAGAATGGGGTATCAAGCTCTCCTTCTCTACCCCACGCTACCCCAAGGCCAATGGACAAGCGGAGTCGACCAATAAGATTGTGATCACGATCATCAAATAGCAGCTCAAAATAGCCAAGGGTCTTTGGGCAGATGAACTTCCAAGTGTTCTTTGGGCCTACTGAACCACCACCCGTACCTCCACTGGGGAAACTCCTTTCTCATTCGCATACGAGACATAGGCAGTTATACCTATCGAGTGCGGCATTCCATCTGCCAGATACATGTGGCTCGATAAAAACATGAACCAAGAGTTGTTCAACCATATCCTCGATGCAATCGTCGAACTATGTGACAAATCTCACCTCCGCACTGCATTCTACCAATAGAAATTAGCTCAGCACTACAACAAGAACATCAGGGTAAGGACATTCAAGATTGGGGATTGGGTACTAAGCCGAGTCTTCCAAAACATCAAAGAAGCAGGAGCAGGCAAGTTAGGCCCCAACTGGGAAGGACCTTACAAGATCACAAAGGTCGTTGGTTAAGGTGCATACAAGCTTCAGGCTCAAGATGGATGTGACATCCACAACAGCTGGAATGTCACTCATCTTAAGCTATATCATCTCTAAACTCTACTCTACTTGCTTTTTCCATTTCGAACTTTGCTTTTATTTGGAACACCAGTTTGTTTTGCAAGTTTTATGGAATGTGTTTTGTTCCTTGCCATCGCACTATATTTCAATTTCTACAATAGGTACAACTTACATAGGGTTCTCACTATACACTCCCAAGTAAGTCCTCACTCCATTTGTCAAATTTCATACTAATTAATACCCTTACTGACTTAAGCATGCCATCAACCACTCATCATTGTGTTTTACAGAGATGACTAAGCAGTCATATCCAATCCATTTAATAAGCAGACATAGCGCTCTACATAATAGGGAGTTTCACTCTGCTATTTCCATTGATGTTTTATCATTCAATCAATTACTACCTTAAGTATCAGAGGGTTGATAGCTCTGCTTTCCTGATCAGATTCGGACCAGCATGACCACATTTGACCCATTTAGACACGGACAGACACTACGATCCATGTTCAAAATGATGTCCCACTTGATAAGTTTACAACCTAAGTATACTACTTAGCCGAGCACTACACTCAGGCTAGGGGAATGATATGAGATACGTCATACAGAACTTCGAAACTTTTTCCAAGTCAATTTTACTACGGTCTACTGGATCCAAAACATTTCGTGGTCGACATAGACGCCACTTACATTTGACATTGGCGATGTTCCTCACTCGATAAGAAATACACAAATGACGTCATTCATGGAATAAGTTTGAATAAAAGGGACCAGCCCCTTGGAGTACATTGATATAAATAAAAGGAGTCCACACACGGTCATGTTCACAACAAAAGAAGGGACCAACCCCTTAATGCAAAAAATAAAGCCTATATGAAGGCCTAGTCATCGTATATATACAAACAAAAGATATCTAACAAAGCTTAATCTTTGGTGATGTCTTCCTGGCTTACAATGGGCTCGACAGGCCCTTGCTTCTCGGCATCACCAATAATCTCCTCAGCACCTGCCTCGGACTCAACTTGCTTTGGGCCCTCAACCACTGGGGTCATCGCATCCTCATCTTCCTCTTCCTCGGAGTCTTCATCAACCTTGTCCAGTATGGCTTCCCTCTATTCCCAAGTCTGGATCTCTTGGTCTGGATCCCAACTTACATGCTCGCCCCTCTTGAACTCACCCATCAATTCATCCCTAGCATGCAGGACAGCGTTGAACGCCATAGTTTGCAACTTCTTCAAGGCCAAATCGAGCTCAGCTTTAAGGGTGGCTTTTTCTACTCTCTCCTTGGCCAACTCATCCTTCCCAGCATCCACCTCACCTGTCAACTTGGCATTTTGCCTTACAAGCTCGGCATAGTTGTCATCGAGCTCCTCAATCTTTGACTTGTGCTCTGCAAGTTTGAAAAAAGGTCCTTCTTCTCCCCGAAAAGCTTAGTGTTGAACTTCCGCATATAAGCATTGGACGTGTCCAAGTTCACGTTCTTCTTCTCTTGAGCCACGAATTGGCTCCTCAGATTGGATAAACCTGTCAAGGTCTGTACAAAAGATAAATGTGAGGTCAACACTTAACAAATTTCAAAGTTAAAAGGAAACAAAATCCTTACCCAGTAAGCATGAGCCAAGCTCCACTCGGCTGACTGCATTGGCACGATGTCATTAAGTCTTTTATGGTCGGCCGGCAATAGAAGCGACTTGCTCACTTCCTTCACAAAGGATGGATCTGAGTAATCTAACCCATCAGCAGGCAAGGTGACAATCAATGTCCCTTCGCCTTCGGAGGACTTTGACCGCGCCTTTTTGGCAGACTTAGCTGGGGACGGCTTGACAGAAGCTAAGGCAGGAGGTGTTCCAGCCTTAGTTGCAGCAAGGGTAGAGCTAGCCTCGACCTTGCTCAGCTTGTAGGACTCAGGATCATCCAAGACCCTAGTGTCTGGCAAGGTTCTCTTTCTTTTACCTTTCTTTTGTGACGAGCTCGCCACACCTTCCAACAGAGCCTTGGCCTCCTTGGCTGAAGGAATACCGAATTTCCCAGTCTTCATCTCCTTTACAAGCAACAACTCCTCAGCTGTTAGTGGTTGCAAGTTACTGGCTCCGAACACTACATGGATTGCATTTCGCAGACGGAGTAAAGGAAAAACTAAATCTAGAGGAGGAACGGGGATACCTTGATTTACTTCCTCAACGAAAGCCCACAGTTGGCTCAACTTTAAGTTCTCCTCTGAGAGAGCAACCCTGTAGTCACGCTCGGTAGCAGAAATCTTGAGCAATTGTCGAGTCCAGTCCTCAACAATCAGACCACTCAGTAGCATTTTGTTGTAATCCCGGCCTACACAAATAAAAAGGTTAGTGTCAGTCAACACACAAGAATTCAAACATAAGATACTCGTACTTGTGGTCCTCCAATGATCAGAAAAGAAAAATCTATCCTTCTAGCTTCGATCATTGGTATGAAGGCAGGTGATAATTGGCACTTGACTAACCCTACCGATCAATTGATACCTGTCCTTGTCCATATCATGCTCTTTCAAGTAGTAAGAATAAAGTACCTCTCCAATCTCGCACTCGACCTCGTGTCGAATGCTAAGGCTCTCAAGTAACATTAAAATCCTCCAAGCATTCGGCATCAGTTGACTTGGAGCAATCTCATAATGATCGTACACGTCCTTGATGAGCTTCAGGATAAGGAGCCTCAACCCATCTTTGAACATAATTTCATAAACAGTCACCCAACCGAGTACGACCCAGTCGATCCTTTCATGAACCTCCGAGGCTCGGACTTCAACTATTTGAGGTACTTTATATAAATATCTCATCATTGTCAGTTCCTCGTTTGTCACCTTTAACCTTGGATTCTTCAGTAGGAAACCTTCCCCAAGATGGGATTTGACAACAGGCTCTTCTTCTTCTTGAGCAACCTCGAGTTCGAAATTCTTCGGCTCAGAATATACCACCTCAATATCTTCGGAGTCAAACTCCTCTTCACCAATTTTTCTACCACTTGGGCTGTCCCCGATTTGAGAGAGCATTCTTGCACTCGGCACAAACTCATATACAAAGCCCTCGGAGTTGCTCCCCTGCTGGGAGTCCCCACATTCAAACTCGTGAAAAAGGGCTTCCTCTTCAGTCATGAAAACTCTCATGCCAGGATATAAGGGTTCTTGACCCACCATCTTGGGGGATTGATCGCACATGACCTCAATCTTCAACTGGTTCCCCTTACAATAGTGCACATAACAACAAGTCGTGCCCGATTCAATACACCAAGTCACGCACGACAATCAACTTCTCCCCAGATGCAAGTGCTAACCACACACGACACTGTGTCTTCCAGAGTCGAGTGCCAGCTGCACACGACCTCCTTTCATCCCTCTTAACTCGCACACGACACGTGTCATGTCTAACCTCACAAAATGCAGTTCAAAAGGCACTAGGCTCCATGCTCGACCTGATGTCGAGCCCGAAGTTGGATAACAAGAACCTGTCTTCTTTGAATTCATTCGTACCACTTCAAAACCCAGAAAAATCACCAGAAACCAAAGATCGCCAAAAAATGCTCATTTCACCCAGAAATCTTTGTACAAGTTCCAAAATTGTTTCTTTTACTAGAATAACTACTCTAAAACAAAATGCAACCCCAAAACGAAGAGAAACCAAGAGAAACACTACTTCAAACTCAAAACCAATGGAATAGTGGTCAAAACCAAACCAAATTGCTCCAAAATACTCAAAAAAAGATGAAAAAGCTGAAAACAAGAAGATTTTGAAGAGATTTCTTAGATTTTTAGCTTAAATCTGGAAATATGGAAGAAATCACCACCCAAAAGTTCTGAAACCCACTCTTCTCAGTTTGAAGCAAGTGTAAGCTTCTCCGGGAAGCTTAATGGTAAAAAAACCCCATCAGTTCCAACTTGCCATGTGTTGATCATCTAGCTTGCCTCGAAACTGTCAACATG
>WUAT03217481.1:0-11502 GCA_010015005.3 Ulmus americana | reverse complement strand
TAAGGGAAGATGGTAACCTTTTTATACATGGCTTGAAAAAATTTGCACAGATTCTGAACAACATCACTAGCAAGGTCCTAGCCACAAAAAATGACAAACATAATTCCATTAAAAAGACACAAAATTTAAATTCTCAAAGAGTTTGAAAGAATACGGAGAGATTTGCAGTAGCAACAAATGACTATATGAATTTAAACTTCAAATTGTTTAAATTAGAACTCTTATCCCCATAAACTACCCAAAATCTTTGCACTTGACTATTCTCATAAAACAAGAAAATCTTAAATAAAACTCACAGCATCATCAACACAACCAGTCTGATCATAGACTGCTCGTTTCTCCTCATCCCCAAGAATTCCTATCACTTTTTGCAATTGCTGAAATTTTTCCTTCGCCTCCTATAGAAAGCAAATTGTTGAATTACAATCACAGAAACCATAATTAATAGAAATTAGTAAAGATTGGATTCACTAGAACTAGAATGAATCTTTAGGCTTACCTCATCACCAGGATTTTTATCCGGATGGAGTCGCAACGCCAACTTGTAGTATGCTTTCTTTATTTCCTGTTGAGATGCTGATTTCTCCACACCCAGAACCTACAAAAAATAATTTGTTATTCAGTACGTGCTAGTTGCTACACAATTTAAATGTAGACATAGCACAATTTAAATCAAGCGGGAGAGATTAGGCAACATGTCAAAAATGAAAGCATGAATAAAGGACAAGCAACAGTGCGAAGAACCAATCTCAAACTGAGCATGCATTAAGAGAATAAAGGGTCAAGTACTCAAACCAAGCAAGAAGAGACAAAATTGTATCCACATACAACTAGATAAATAAAAAATAAAAATAAAAAAGAAAGAAAAAAACAGAAGAAAAAGAACGCACAGAAGAAACTGATGCACCTCTGCCTCGAAAAGAAGCACAAACAACCTTAAAACAATAATGAACCAACAATCCCATTTGAAGTGTAGTAAACAGTAAAAGAAATATGCTTCAAGATCTCTAGTAAAAAAAAAAAAAAAACATCTTAACAGCATTTTTGCGAAGGCTATAAAACAAGTATTATCCTTAAAGTACAGAAAGGCCCTCCTTGTACTTAGAGGAACTTACATTGGACTAACATCAAACTCAAAACACTTACATTATAATCAAAATTCTCCGCCTTTTATACAACAAGAGAAAGCTGACCCTATCATTTCTAATACAATAAGCAAGAAGTAAAGGAAGGAACAAAGAGACGATAAGAAAAAGACAAACAAGGCCATAGAAACATCCCGGAAAGAAACCCAGTTACAGAAAACATAGACCTAAATGCACAGGATTCAGAAAACCAAAAACTAAAAACTCTATCACTTATAATTTCCCAAAAACAAAATATTATCACATTAATCCAGAGCCTAGGGCTTTCGTAATTTAAACTAGATCCTTAATCTTTACAAGCATAAAAACATAATTTCGCTAATGTACAAGTAAACTATTCCTAGATGGAAAAAGCTCTGGGAAATGAACCAAAGAATCTCATAAACGCATTAAAAACTACCAAATTAGAATTACAGAAAATTTATCAACAAAAAAAAAAAAAAAACCCTAATCCCAATTCGAAATCTAGGGCAAAGGAAACAAAAATTAAAACTCTCTGAAGATTTCAATTTACCTCGTAGAGGCTCCTCTCATCCGATGGAGGTGGACTTTCTGCCACCTCATGGCCTCCATGGCCTCCCTCTTCGTGCTCCGATTCTTGTTCCTCCGGAACCCTAGTCTTCTTCCTCTTCGCCATTTTTCCACCCCCGAAAGCTTCGAGAACTCAGATAGAGCTTCCAAGCAGACGATCTACAATATTCCAAAACCCATTGAGAGAGCTGTGCTTATATACTATCGTCTTCGAAATTTGTGTTCATGTGCTGCGATTCCTTCCCGCCAAATCACTCATCTTTCCCGCGCCGGGTTGATCTGACGGACCGGACTCCATCTCGACCGTTCATTCTAGTTGGGCCTATTTTAGATTAGGCCCACGTAAGCCCAATGCGGCCCAAAAGTATAATGTCAGAAATAGTAATTAAAATGGTATTCCAAGGGCAAGTAATCAAAAAACACCGACTCAGTGGAAATGGTCGCCTTCGTTAGGAAAAAATAATAATAGAAAGGTGTTTTAAGTTGGGTAGAGAGAGAGAGACGCCTACGATTCGACCCTCGAACCCAACCCACTCTCTCTCTCTCTCTCTCTTCTGGCCTTTGATTTTTCATCTTCTCCGACTTTTCGACGCGATTATCTTCTCGATTAGGGTAAGAAGATTTATCTTTCTTCTTCGTTAAATTTTTCTTTGAATTTTCGTTTGAAATAGGAATTTTTTGTGTTTTTGATTTTTTGGGGATTTTAAAATTCAAACCCCTTTTTATCTAATTTCGAATTTCGTTTTTGTGTTTTTTGAATTTTGTGTAGGTAAAGGAACCGCCTGGTTCGATTTTGTGAGGCAAGATCGGCCAACCCGAACGGGTGAGGGGTTTCTTGTTATATTTTTGTTATTAGGGTTTGGGATGCTTTATTATGTCTGAACTGAAAATTTGTGGTTAAAGTGGGGTTTGAAATGGGAATCTTTTGAAGGGTGATGATGGGTTAGGGTTTGTTTTTGTTGCATGTAAGCGAATACCTGTTGTGTTTCGTTTGGGTTGTTATCAGTGTTTGGCTTTTTTAGGGGAATTTAAATATTTTGTTCTACTTTATGGGTTTGAATTGTATTTGGATCTTTTGGTTCAAAAAGTTTATTCTTTAATATTGATTGACTCGTTTTAATGTCGATCCCCAAAGGATTAATATTTCAATTTGGAGTTTCTTGTAGCTATTACAATCTGTGTTTATGATCATATTCTTAATTATATACGATTAAAGGGGCCTATTTCATTATTTTCTAGGTTAGTGCAATCTATCTGAGATGTGAACTTGCTATATCACACTGATGAACTTTCAATTTCACCCTAAAGAACTTATGTTTTTAGCGCTCTCATGTTTTGATGCTTATCTGATCTTATCTATTAGATATATCATATTCATTATGCCAGGCTCTTGGTCATTCTCATAGCTTGCATTTAGTTTCCTCTGAAGTTTGTTCCCTAAAGCACTCATGTTTTTAGCAGAATCAGGTCTCAATGCTTATCTGATGTATCTATAAGAATTATCGTATTCAATATTTTAGGCTCTTGATAGTTCTCATATCTTGCATTTTGTTTCGTTTGAAGTTTGTATTCGTTCTCATGTGCTGTGGTTTATTTACATTTAATAAAATGCTTCCTGTGCTGGATGTATAGCTTTAGGTGGTTCAGGGGCTTATTCCTTTGGGGTTTGAATTAAGATTCTAAGGTGGATTTTTTCCTCAGGTAACTGGAAAATGGAGTCCCACGATGAGTGCCAAGCGCCAGAACGCCCCATCCTTTGCATTAATAACTGTGGCTTTTTCGGAAGGGCAGCCACCATGAATATGTGCTCCAAATGCTACAAAGACATGCTACTAAAGCAGGAGCAGGCCGAATTCGCAGCTTCATCAATTGATAGCATTGTGAATGGCGGTTCTAGCAGCAATGGAAAGGAGCCTGTTGTTGCAGGCACAGTGGAAGTTAAAGCTGGACTAGTGGAGGCAAAGGTTCTTACAACAGAACCATCTACTGACTCATCCTCAAGCAAAAGCGTGGAGGTTAGCACAAAAGAGACGCCCAACAGATGCACCACCTGCCGAAAGCGCGTCGGTTTAACAGGGTTCAATTGCAGGTGTGGAAGCCTCTACTGTGCTAGCCATCGCTATTCCGACAAACATGAATGCACATTTGACTACGCGTCTGCTGCTCGTGATGCCATTGCTAAAGCCAATCCCGTAGTCAAGGCAGAGAAGCTTGATAAAATCTAAGGTCAAACTTCTAAAGTGAAGATTTTATGTGTCAAAAAAGTATGATGCTTCTCTTTGTATCCATGTGATTTGATATGAGATGGCTGTTTGTCGTGGTAGGTGTCCTTTATTGATAGAAACTGCCTAAAGTGATTATGTTAAGGACATCTTGAAGGAATTCTATAATTTCCTTGTTTAGTGTTGAAGATTTCTTTGCTGGCTCCAGTGTGTAAGTCCTTGTTTGTGCTGGTTTGAAGGACCATTACATTGTAATGTTATTTCTCTGCTTGGTATGCATTATTTTCAGGAAGTACATGGAAATGATGTTAATGGCTAACCTCTCTCTCTCTTGGTTTGATTTATGTTAATACCAGTGTGGTATGTTACTATATGTTGTCACGTCCAATCCAAGTTGGCAAAGCGTATGGTTCTATCTTCTAGTATGTGATTGACCAAATGTTTATTTGATATGTATCTTCAGAAAGGTCAGGCTCAGCACATTGGTATTTTCTGATTGCCCAAAAAAGCACTTAGATTTTTCTGGGTTTGAATCTTTTGATGGGTTTTCCCATTTGATTCTTGGAAAATCGTAAATGACTTTTCTTTTTCATTATTTTCGTTCATTTTAGATGGGGACGGGTCAAGGATGGACAGTGATGGATTCAGGCCTAGTTGGTACACTTGGCTTTTGATATGTCGCTTGGTCCAATAGCTTTGGGTTTTTTAGTGATGAAAATTTTCAGGAGCTCTAATTTTGTGGGGTTGTTTTGATGTTACTCATCACTCATTAAAGCGTGTTTATTGAGTAGTATTGGATCTATGAACAGTGAGGTGGCATTGGAGTTAGAATTTTTATGTTTTTATGCTAACAAGAGTGCATCTTCTTCTTCTATTCATGACACTAAACCCATAAGGGATTTATTAGAAGTTCTCAACTTTTGTATTAGAAGTTCTTAATTTTTCGAAATTTATTTTGAAGAAGAAGAAAGATTGGATTTTTGAGAAAGAGAGAACGCAAATAATAAAAAAGAAGTCGAAGATAAATTCAAACAAAACTTTGAAGCTTTTGTTGTAAGAACTTGTTAGAATTTGAAGCTAATCGTTGTTTGTGTGATTTATTTTGAATCTTGATGTGAAATGTGGAAATTGATTTATGGATGTAGTTGTGTAACTTGAATTCTTCTTGAATTGTGGAAATGAATTTATTGATTTGGTTGGGTAATCTGAAATTCTCTAAAATTTAAGGATTTATAGATTTTTGAAATTTTGAGTGTCTAAAATCAACTAACAAAAACGCAAAAGCTAAACAAAAGGTAGAAGAGCTGAGGAAGTTATGGCCATCATTTGATTCTCTATTTACAATATTTTTTTTCAAATTTAAAATACTATGTGGCGTGCTATTTGGTAAGAATATTTATAATACCCGGTATCTAATACTTTTTTTCTCCACTCTCTACTACTTTTTAATAGAATGTTACTTCTCTTCATTACTTCTAATAAAATATTACCTTTATATCACTTTTTTTAATAAAATATTACTCTCTCCACTATTTTTTAAATAAAATATTACCTCTTTACACCACTTTATTATTTTTTAATTAAATATTACCACTTTATTACTTTTTTAATAAAATATTAATCTCTCTATCACTTTTTTAATAAAATATTATCTCTCTTCACCACTTTTTTAATAAAATATTATTTATTTTATTCTATTATTATTAAATTTCGTAGACCTCATCGCTTTTTAAAAAAACTCTGTTTAGAGTATTGTCAACCAAACATCCATCGTGTTTTAAATTCTCTATTTAGAATATTTTGAACCAAACAAAAATACTGCTTAAAATGCTTTATTTAAAATGTTACAGAATGCTGAACTAAACAATTTTTGCTTTCATTTTTGTTTGTCCTAGAAAAAGGAAGGAAAAAAAAATCCAGCCAAAAAGGAAAATTTAGCTTTATTTGGAGTTGGGTATTACTGTATTAGTGTGTTTGTCTAAAAACGATTTTTCAATTCTCAATTTGTCAACTTCTACGTTCCTAATTGGTTGAGAATTTAAAATAACATATTGGTATTTTCAATACCACTTGCTGTTTGGTTTCATTATTTATTTACAATACTAGATATTAATTTCTCATACTATTTTAAAAACTCTCAAAATATTATTTCTCTCCATCACATTTTTAATAAAATATTATATTTCTTCACCATCTTACTACTTTTTAATAAAATATTAGCTCTCTTCATCACATTTTAAAAAAAATATTACATCTATCAACTATTTTTTTAAAAATAAAATATTATCTCTCTCCGCCACTTTTTTTTAATAAAATATTTAGTCTCTCCATAACCTTATTACTTTTTAATAAAATATTACATCTCTTCACTATCGTACTACTTTTTAATAAAATATTATCTCTCTCCATCACATTTTTAATAAAATATTACATCTCTCCACCACCTTTTAAATAAAATATTACTTATCTCCATCACATTTTTAATTATGTGGACCTCACCAATCATGCTTACAATACTAAGAACCAAACAAAACTACTATTTACAATATCCTATTTACAATGCTCTTCTTACAATGTTGCAGAATGCTGAACCAAACAGTAGCGACGTTTCTTAGTTTTCCTTCCCGAGTTCTTTTAGAGTTTTTTTCTTTCGTAATTTTTTGGTTAGTTTGGTTTGGGGATAGAGTGTTGGTGATGAAGATGGAGGGTTAATTTTTAAGTAAGTACAAGAAAACTATAATGTTTTAACAGAAAATAGTAACATATGGATTAGAAGTGGCAATTCGGATCATGACACGACTCTAACATGACACAAATTTAGCAGGTTATGGTTAATGTTTTGAGGTAACGGATTAAATTCGAGTCAACTCGTTTGACACGACATATTTTTTAGTTGAGTTAGGCAACTAAACACCACATGGGCTTCTACTAGTGATAGCTGAACTAACTAGATGGGCTGCCCAAAACAAAACCTAAAGCTGACATTTAAATCGGAAATCAAAATCAATCCAAGCTATCTGAACTTTCATTTAGGTCTTTAGTTCCAATTGAATCGCGAGCAAAGCTTGACATTGCTAGCAAAGTTCTACGACAAAGAATTTTCATTATTTCAATTATAGAACCAACTGCTATCTCTTCTTCCGGCTTAACCTACCTTATCTTCTATCCCCCTGGTGTATGAAAGCAGCAAAGGAAGAGGAGCACAATTGTCACTTGCGAAGCAAACAAAGAAAAAAAAACGCTCAAACAAAGCAAAAGTTGACACAAAATTACCTCGTTTATATATTGTATATAATTAAAATTATTAATTTGTATTTCAAAATATTATTTAATTTACATAAAAAGTAAAACTAAAGTATAAAGAAAATTCCTTAAAAAAAATAATATAACTTATTTACACTTGAAAATTAATTGATTAAAACCCTAGTTAAGGATTAAAAACTTTGTTTATTGTGTTGATATTTTGTAATAAACTATTTCACTCTTCAATTGTGTTTATTTAAAATCTTATTTACTTTTATGTAATGTATGAGTTAAATAGGTCAAACGGGTTGAACATGTTAAATGAGTGAAATATGTCAAATAGGTCAAATATGTTGATTAGTCATGTCAACCAACATGTATTGCGAGTCGGGTTGGGTCAAAACGTGAACACGACTTGTCGGGATATGGTTGGCCAACTAGACTCGCCATGACTCGACACGCGACACGAATTGCCACCCCTACACAAACACACACACTTCAAGTTGAGTCTCAAAATATCATATAGGGAAATGCAGTGGATAAGATGGGCAAAAGACCATAGAAACGGAGCCACTGAAATATTCCATTTTTCTGTGTGAGAATGAGGTTTAGCTAACTAAAATGAAATAGGTCTCAAGTAGGGCTGAGTTGGATGTGAGAGAGAGAGAGCAGTGGGAAATGGAGGAGAATCGGAAATTGAATTACGGAAAAGTTTTAGAACCACATCATTACCTTAAGAAATTTATATTTATATATGTACTGTACTTTGTTGCTTTCATGGCTGATCATGTTTGTTTGTGTGATTATTTTTCACAGAACTCGTCAAGCATCTATCACCACAGAGTTGATTGAGATTATTTCTGGAGCATCTGCACTCACGGGCTAAACATAAGACCTCACAACTTGTTTTATCCGACAGTGACGAAATAAGGTTATAGCAGAGGCTTTATTTGAACCTTGCGGTGCTTTCTTTCGAGTCTTTTTGTTTCTGACTCTAATAATTTCCCCAGATTCAAACTTATGTTTCTGGGAGCTAAATATTTTATGAATAATGGTTTTTCAATTGATGTTTGGCTTCTTTGTTCTTAAAGTCCACCTTAAAATGATTTTAAGGCTTTGTAAAATTCCATCACAATGGTTCATTTCCTTTTATTTTAGGACAAGCTTTTTTGTTGGTTATAAACATTTTTCCTTTTTCAATTTTATTTTATTTGTGCTGTTTCTTTTACCATTTTAGATGTTTTTTTCCTTGATGATGAACTATCTTGAACATATGCACTAAAACTAACATCATATTTTACCCTTGATGATGTCTAATTTTTGTGTACAAATATGATATGATTGGAAGTATAACAGTATACTGAAATAAATTCGACACTTCGCACCAAACAAAAGGAACGATGGACATTGTCTAAAAGGAAACGAGCAAGTTTACAACCGAAAAAAAGAAAGAAAGAGTAAAGTAGATCCAAGGGTGCTTCTTGCTATTCTTTTTGTTTTTCAAAATACCTCAATGGAAATATTGTAAGTATAAATTTATAAAATTATCAATGGAAATAATAATATTGCAACAAAAAAAAAATGTAAAAAAAAATATTATTACCTTAAAATTGCGAAAATATTCACTATGAGGATATTTTCATCCATGGTTTTAGTGCTAGTTTTCTACTTATCTAAAATAAAATGAGGTAAAAATAGTTAGGCCTATGGCATGTTCTCTAAAGTAGATTTTTTTATAAAATAATGAATATTTTTTATTATAGTTGAATGAATTTTAAATTTTTTTTGTTTAAGATTTGAAAATGAATTAAGGAAAATTTAAAAATCATTGTTTTATTTATTTTGTTTTTGTCTTAATTACCCTTCTTTTTCTCAGCTCTTTATATTTCTCCCTTTAAATACAGACAGCAAATTTTATATACAAAAAGTGCCAAGTTGTTTTAAAAACAGGAAGTATAATATTTGCTAATTGGAATGATTTTTTATTTGTTTATGGAAATGAAACTATTAATTAGCAGGATTAGATTTTCTTTTGATAAAATGAAAATAAAAAAAAAATCAGAAATCAAGCTAACATATTTATGAATTATGTGTCGCTGTCAATGAAGCCAACTAGTAAAAACTAAACAAAAAATTTAGTTTTCATCATGAATGACTTCTAATCCAAAAATAACGATGTAGACAAACACTATCACTCTTTTGAAAGATAGATCTTCGTCGTACCAAACGAATGTCCGAACAAACTCATTTTAGATTTATTCTAAACCAAGCCAACCCTAACGAGGGCAGGGGAATACAAACAAGTAAACATAATTGGAAACAATTTGTGCATGTAATGAGATAATTATGTTAAGCCATACTCATTGAGCAAAAGAATTATCAATACTCAAGTTGCCTCAATATTTTTGATTGTTTAAACGCATTGAAGCATTAACATGAAAGCAAGCATAAAGTCTAAGCAATAGTTTTAGTTTCATTGATATTATTACATTACCCTTATATAGCCTTTAGCCTTTTAAAATCCCCAATATCAAAAATAGTATTCATGTACACTACATTGAACTGAAAATATTGAGTTTTCACAAAACTAATCCTTTGTTTGGTAGGAAAAATAGAAAATGGGAAATAAGAAGAGGTTAAATCCTAAGGTAAGGAAAATAGAAGGATTCTTCTATGGTGTTTGGTATACACAAGATCCTCATAGTCACTCTAATTTGAAATGACTCAAAGTCGAGATCTAACATGAATTTAAAATCGCCTCTAGTTTCCTCTCCATCTTAAAATCATGTTTTCCAAACAAGAGCGCGTGTCAAAATCCATCTACTAATCCCTATAGTCCCTTCCTTCATTCCAATTCTCTTCCTACCAAAAAAAAAAGAGGGTATGTGCAACACTCAAAAATCAAAACACCGTACTAATTTAAACTTAAAATTAGAAGAAAACAAGGTAAAAGATGCTACAATAACCTTTATCTACCAGTGAAAATTATGAAATAATTCAAACTTTCATATAAAAGAAATTTAACTTCCAAAAGATCGTGCACATAATCCAAAAACATTAAAACATAAAGTTGAATAAAAATCATATAAAAAAAATAACATTGTCTTAAATGAAATTCCAAGACACAAATGTTAAGTGGTAAGCAAACCCTATGTATTCTCGTAGATGTGTTCTCCCCTGCTCACGAAGCTATTAAAGCTCAATATGCTTATCTACAATAAAAGTGAAACTCGTGAGATTAATCTCAGTTAGTAGGTAACTAAGCTATCCTCAGATAAATGCAAGGCAGACTTGGGATATACAAAACAAGCACACGTGCTAGGTTTCCTCGTCGAAATCCCCTTTGGGCTATGAGATCACTTATCACATTTATTTGTTTTAGAATTCAAAAACACTATTTGTTATCTTTAGTTTTGAGTTACCATCACAAAATTTCAAACAATTATAATGTAAGTTTCTTTTTCATGTGAATAACAAGAATATTCAAATAAGCATAATACAATCATAAATAGCTTATATCATCCATCATAACACACACAATTCAAAAATACCTTATGTCATCAATCATAACACACACAATTTTAAAATACTTTATGTTAAGGCAGAAAACTGGTCAACGGTCAATGTCGGATTACGTGTGCAAAATCCAGTTCAACAAGGTGAATATATGTCGAGTCTAGCTTGGATTAGAAAAGTTGATGTCGTGACTGAACAACTCTGTAGGAAGAGTGATCTACAAAAGAGTAGAATAGTCAAAGGTCGGGGACTATCTCCTCGATGAACAGCCGATGCTTAAGTGAGAAAAGCTTGAGGTGGTATCCGACAAAGAGATAGTAAGAGTTTTAGAGTACATACCTTTGACAGGTGAATGAAGGGGTATTTATAGTGCACCCCCAAGGACATGGGATGTGAGGATCCAACTCATAGATCCAGCGTGCCCGCCTAGGGCAAGCTTAGCAGGGCATGAGGTACTAGCGAGCCCGCTTAGAGCCAGCTCAGCAGAGTAGGAGGTACCATCACGGGTACCCGTGCGTTTGCCTATAGACAGCTCGACAGGAGCAATGGTACCAGAATAGGTACCACTTGCGCCCACCAAGGCTAGCTCAGCAAGGGTGGGGGTTCCCAGCACGGACACCACGCTCTCCCGCCAAGGCGAGCTAGACAATTCGTAGCGCAGGCCTCGAGGCATGGCCCAACTTGGCGACTTCAATTCAACCAAACTCTCCGAGCTTGGCACTACCCACCCCATTTACATCCCTTGTAGTTGTGTTTACCCTTTTCTTTTCTTTCATGCACAATTAGTCCTTAATTATAGGAGAAATGGCAATTCGGTCCCCGAACTAATTTTTTGACAAATAGTT
>WUAT03217370.1:0-18600 GCA_010015005.3 Ulmus americana | reverse complement strand
TCTAGAAATCTCTTCAAAATATTTTTTTTATTTAATTTTGAAAAATTTCAAGATTTGGACGAATTTTAAAATATATTAATTTTTTTCTAAAAAAAAATATAATCAAAGTGGTTTGACGAAAACAGAGTTTTGAATCATGAAAATAAAGTTTTGAATCGCAAAAATAGAGTTTTGAAAATAACAGACTTTAAACAGAGTTTTTATTTGAATGGAGATAACAGAGTTTTTATTATAATGAAAACAGAGTTTTTATTTGAATGGAAATAACAAAATGGAGATAATACCATAGAGAACAAGCACCTTGTAAGTGCATCAGAAATTCGATTTAGTTAAAACCTTTTATTACTGACATTTTAAAACTGTTGGTCTGAAAATATTTTGATTAAGGAACTATATAATGTTTCCTTGTATCCTGGTAAAGCTCGTTTTGCCAATTAAAACCTTTTTCTTAAAATTATGTGTAATAAAAGACTATTAAAAATCATAGAGTTGCCAGCTAGAATGAGACTTATAAATCACAGACCATTAGTAAAATTAAAACATTAACTTTCTTATTACATTTGTGGAAAACATATTAGCATAATAGTTTACTCTCATATCGACCCTCCAAACATATCTTGCCCAACAAGTTCTGATTATCCTCTATGAATCACGTTTGGTGATTCATCTTCGATACATACAACATGAATGTAAGTTGTGAGCCGAAGCTCAACAAGTACAAACATTTTATTTCACAAAACTTGTACAGTCTGCTTAGCATGTTATTTAATACTGCTTATAAACTCACATCAACAACTCATAAAACACATTATAATAGTTAAAATAATTACATATAATAATAATCACATATTCACACACATATGCACAATGCAAATTCTCAACTTGTAAAAACTCATTTAACTTTGAAATCGTTAACTTTCGTAAAACATTGCTCTATTTAAAAAATTGTTTAAAACATATTTGGGCCCCCATGTTCGTACCGTGCAGCCACCTAAGGCTTGTCAAGAGGATCATTCTTGTGCCAAGCCTCGGGCAAAATACATTCTAGTTGTTACATGAACTCTTGCAGGGTAACCTCACTAACTAAACAGAGGCAACAATCGCTCACTTCAACACAACCGCAGGAATGTCCTCTTCTATTTAGAGGTTGGTACAACACAATTAAAATAAAAATACTTTGCAATTCATTTAAAACTCCTCAGACTCAAAACTTGTATCTAGCACCAACATGCTTAGCTTATGCTTAGAAAGCAAAATCTCTTAATAAAACTCTTTTGGGGAAAGCTTTTCAAAATATGTGTTTCATGTATTCATATTGATTTCATGCATATATGTCTTCGATGTAAAGTCAATATGAAACACATTTCCACACAATTATCTCATATATAATTTCATTTATCTATCCATAACTAGAAAGTATCTATATACATCAATGTATCACAGATAACAGATTATCATGTAACAATCCATTCATATACATATTTCACAACAAATCAATACATTAACATGTTGTCACATAATCATAGCATTTCATATAACACAGTAGGTCACTACACACACTTTTGAAAACAGGTTTTAGTTTATATTGTAGGTGAGGTTGGACTTACTGGTTTGCAATGAAATTCCCAAACTAGCTTGCGTATACCGATTTGCTAGTGACCCTATTTAAACTTACTCTAATGTTAGAGTGTGTCACAATCAAAACTACTTATAGTAATAATTTAAACTTAACTGCATCTTATTCTACCCTTTCGTATTAACTAAAGAGACTTAGATCGTTCTTCGTTCATCATTGGTATATGAATCTTCTTGTATCGTCCGTCAGTCTTGGACCTCGCATTCTCAAACTTAGGATTCAAATACCCTAGCCTGACTTTGATTCGATGATCAAAGTTTTGTTATCGATCTTAAGGTTTGTAATTAAGTTTTAGAGTTTAAGTAGTTAAATCTTACCCAATTAATTAGGGTTTGTCTATTTGATTAAGTTATGTTATATAAATTAATCAACCTAATTATAAAACTCTAATTACTAAATTAATTATATTACATTTATAAATTCATTAGCCTTATTAAATCGATTAGGCGATTTAATAACAAGGATGTAGTTTATTAACCTAACTAAGTCTTAACTTAATATTGATTACGTTTAATTTGACTTGTCTAACTACCCTTGTTTTTCTTAATTAATTGTGTTTACACTCAAAATTAACAATTTTTAAGTTTACTCATTTTTACTACTACAATTATATATTAAAATAGAATTATCCATTTGTCACATTTATTATCTAACACAAGTTCTTATTTTTTTGTTTTTATAACACTTCGGCCCGCCCTATAACGCACACTCCCTCTCCTTATATATATATATATATACATTCACGTTGCCGTCAGTTTTTACCGGGCCACTGCGCCTCACCGCCACATCGGTTCTTCGAGCCACCATCACCGCTAGGTTTGCCTCATCGAAGCGCTCCCGACAATACCATTCATCGGCCATGGGACTCGCTTGTTAGAAAATTTTGATTTAAAACACGCAGCGGAACAAGATACTTTATAAATCAAAACAAGAATTCAAATTCATGATGCTAGATACAATAAATCAACTTATAACCAATTGCCTCTTGTAGCGTGGATCGCATCCTAGAAGCGTCTCAAGCCACCAAACCAATGTGTGTGAGGGCACACTAATGATGAATGCTACAACCCTCTCCAAGCAATTCTCATATAAAAAGCACTCTAGATCTAGTAGTTCAATGCAAACTATTTGTTCCCCAATTTTTTTCTGCCTCACTTGTTCTCTCTAATAGAATCATTGTTATTCTCATTCATTTCAATTAATAGTACATCCCAAATAGATATATCATATAGGAAACCCAACTCCTAGATTAACTTAGATAAGTTTTTCTCATTTAATTAAATATATCCATAAATAAAAATATCTAATTAAATAATTTTATTTAGTCTAAGATAATATCTTATCAATATCTCATAATAATGAAGAACCATAATTCAATTAGACTTGAATTAAATATCTTATTAAAATATTTAAGATATTTTATTTGAATAAAATATTTCTCAACAAGATTTATAATTCAAATACAATTAATTTGAACTAATTATCTCATAAAACTATTTTCAATTCAAATATATATTATTATATTAAAAATATATGTATAAAAAATAAAAATAACCCTTTAATATAAAGTAGGAAATCAAGCTGGAATCCTAATGCCTAATTTCCGTACGCATGTTTCTGTACATCCGATCGACCAGTAGACATAGGTTCGATCGACCAGTAGACATAGGTTCGGTCGACCAAACCTTACCTAAGAGCATTTCTTATTGTTGCAGTTCATCCGGTCGACCAGATCAACCCATGCAGTTGATTGGTAACCTAGAACTATGATTCTAAGTATCGGTTGAGGTTGTTCGAGCTAGCAAAGGGACCTCCTGAACATATATAATCAAATTCCAAAAATCATAGATAAATTAACTCCAAGTCAATTTTCTAATCGATTATTAACTTTGGAAGTTACTCTACTAAAAACCCGAAGTTGCACTCTTGATCATATACCGTAATTACGAAAAAACTATAATCTTTTGTCCACGATCAATCATTTATGTATCATCCCCATGTGTTATCCACATCAACTCGAGATCTAGTCTGTTTAATCTCATCGATCATTTTTATCTTAAGTTCAATCATTCTATATGGAAAATTCCTATTTACAAAAATAGAATACCATTTGAATAATACATGCTTAAATGGCTGAGCTCATTTAATCTTCATTAACTCGAATGACTTCTTAAGAGGATAACATTAACTCTAGGTAGAGCTATGAATTTCATATCTATGAATCATGCTTTATCATTTATAAGTCAATTCTCCAACATACGGGAATGGTCCATCTCATATCGTAGAGGTTGCATCCTTGGTATATCAAAAGACACAAGTTATAAAGACAAATACATAATTGCATTTTAGGATTAAGATGAAATACATGTCTATGATTATTAAAGTGAATTAATTAGATCAAACGGATGTGTTAAATCAATTTCACTTTAGACATTGGCTCAATGTACATTCACCACTAGAACATACACCAATGAATCTATCTAAGAGTTTAAATCCGATAGCCAAGATAAACTATCTCCCCAACGGGATATAGATTCATAACAATCGTAATATGTATAAAGTGTCCGACTTTATTCAATCGATTGCGGACCGTATATTTAAACTATATCCTTGATATTAGATCTTTCCACATATGAACCCTTGTATCTCCAATTCAAAGGTTTTCATAATATAGTTTAGGACATCTAATTTACTTGCATATATTCACAAATGAACATAAATGTGACACACAATTTAATAATCACAAAATAAAATCATTGATTATTTAATCAAAATATTGTTACTACATTAAATGTATTTAACCATAGGGCACATATTCTAACACTTAATACAAAAGATAAAATCAACTATCAGAGAGTATGTGGAGCCGAAGGCTTAGTTTGTGCTACGTGATGTTTTTGCTAACCTGACTGTTATGGAAACATGCAAACTAAAAGTGATTTTTTACATGCATAAATAAGAATTTTTTTTATGATTAATCGGAAGAAAAGTTGTTTCAAACTCAAAAATAATTTTTAAAAAATTAAAAGGGATTTTAGTGGAAATTGTATATTTTAAGTTTAAGAGATTTTCAGCCGAATTTATTCTAAGCAAGTTTTGACAAAGGATTTTCGTAAACCGTTTTAAAAGGGATTCTATAAAGAATTTTAAAAATATTTCAAAAGAAGGTTGAAATGGGTGTTAAAAGCGATATTGAATCACCAGTTTTAGGACATACATGAAAAGTCATTCCCGAATATAGAATTCAGCGAGTTGATTTTAATAAAAGTATACTTTGTGTGTATAGGTTGAATTCCGTCAGGTGAAGAGATATGTTTCGAACGCAGCAAAACAGTAAGTACAAATCTCACCTACAACACAAAATAAAAATTGGATTTCTTTAAAATGTGTTTAGTATGCTTATGATATGCAATTGTTGATATGTATAGATGCCTATGTGTGTACTCTTGCCATTGGCATGTTATGAAAGTGATTTGGATGAATGTATAAACTTGAAGATGTTATGTGTTTGATGATTACAGATGAAAAACATTAAGATGAGTTATGCATTTAAGTTGGGCATGTTTTTAAGCTTTCCTATAATGTCTCAAAGTTCTAAGTTAGGCTCAATTTGTGTGATTCGAATGCGTTGTGTTGGGTTTTGAGCAGGGTACGTACATGGGGCCCAGATAAAAGTGTTAAAGTGTTCAAAATAAAAGACATAAATTTTAAATAACCATTTTGGAAGTACCGAGTCAACATGAGCATGGTTTTCATTGTTAATATTATCCTATATGTTTCCATTAATCATCTATGACTATGAATGTTATGTGATGAATAAGTGTTCCTACCCTTTTGGTTTCCTGTTTGCTGGATGCATTATTGACTTGACTGGAAGGTATGTAGTATCTGGAAAGTTTTTGTTGATGTCAGGAAGGTAGAGATTCATGTTCGGATGGTGTAAAATATGTTTCTACTTTTGTACTCCCTTGTTTTCAATGATTTACAAATATGTGCTATATGATAAGTAAATTGCACCGTTTTATGAGGATTTATATTTTTACTTGCGGAGCTTTGGCTCATAACTTATGTTAACCTTGAAGGAAACAAGGGTAAGGAACTCGCTCGACTCATTGATGGATTGGTCGGGACTTTCTGGTCGGAGGTGTTTCGGGGGTGGGTTTTGTGAATCCACTACGAACTAATGTTTCCGCTGAGGTTTTGATTTCTAAGTTTTTTAGGTTGATGATTGTAAATATTTTGGATGTAAATATGAGTCTAGTAAGCTTTAGACCTGCTAGCAAAACTTTGTTAAGAAGTTATTTCATATTAATTTCCGTAAAGGTTTGAGTGGTTGGTTAGTGACAAACGAGTTCTACCGGGACACTTTCAATACAAGGGTGTTATATAAAAAAATCAAGGTTATTTAACCTTTGTCGAAATGTTTCTTGTATTAACTTCCATAAATCATTTTTCAGGGCTTCTAATCTCTGCCTTTCTCTAGATTGTGGTTTCCTTCTGGATGATTATTTTTAGCTGAACACTTAACCATATTTTTATTTTCCCCACCGTTCCTACCATTTGTAAATTCCACATTCCATTTAGGCCTTAATTTCATTACTCAATTATGAGGGAAATATTCTAGAACTTTATTTATTTCATCTAAATTGAATTACAAATTCTAGAATATTTGGGGTTTCACAATCTACCCCCCTTACAAAATTTTCGTTCCGAAAATTTAAAACAATTCTAGGTATGAGGATCACTACAACAAATTCACAAAAAGACCACTGTTCAATTGTTTAATTAACCACTATTTTAATTCAAATAGTGGTTACATGTTTTTAACCACTGTTTTAATTTAAGCAAAATGCAAAATATTTTTTTTTTCCAAAAGTAAACTACTATGTCAAAGAAATAATAGTCGTAAAAGTTAAACAAACACTTGTAAAAATAGTGGCTGTTTTGCTATATCATAGACCACTGCATGATTAAAAATAGTGGTAGTTAAGTTATAAAAATAGTGGTTAAAAACAAAGTTAAAATATAAGTTAAATAAATTAATAATTTTTTTTTTAGGGTAGACCACTAATTTTATTTACACAGTAGCGATTGTTTCCCACTAAAATTTTAGAGGCAGCGGGAAAGTGAATTACATTTCCCTCTATTCTCAAATTTTTGGCTCTATTATCAAACCAAAGGCTAAATTTTTTTAACCAAGTCTTTTTTCACATCTAACCTTCACCCTCCAGAGAGTCCCTCCACCCCAAACTCTATTAATCTCTAGTGAAGTCTCTTCCTTCTCCGGTGACCTTCAACCTCTTCCGTAAACCCTTGAAATCATCTACTCGCTTGAACACCCAAAATCATCCACTCTCATTCCCACTCGTCGAACCCAGTTCTCATTAGTTGCTCGAGGTCGCATCTAATAGGAACGGTTGGTATAGCTACCATGAGGTCACATTTGACCTTAATATGTAGGTATTCCCTCCTATTCCTTTGATTTTAGAGTTTCTAAGCTTAGGTATTTTTGACTTTAAGATTAGGGATTGGGGTTCTTTTGATTCTAGATCTAGGGATTTAGTTCTATTTTGGTCTGAGTATATGAGCTTCTGTTCTTGCATTGACTATTACCATCAGTTAGCAAAACAAATGATTTGCATAGAAATTCTGATTCCCTTGCATTAGAGTAGTCACACTAGTACAAACCCAGAAATGTTTTTGTTTTAGTGTTTGAATTTGATCGAAAGTTGTGAAATTTTGGTGTGTTTTGGATTTTGATTTGTTTTGGGTTTTAGATTTTTGGTGTGGTACGTGTGGATGAAGATCATGGAGCTGGATGAGGTTGAATTTGACTGGAACGAGATGGTTGACGCGAAGAGAGCCCTGCTTGCTAGGATCTTATTTTACCCCACCCTTTTGTATAAAGTCCTTGGAACAAGATGGAAGCTTAGTTTAAATGGTGGGATGAAGTTGACTAGGTAATATTTTTGTTCAGGTGGGTGAAATGAAAGGGGAACTAGTGTTCTGGGTTTTTAAAGGGGTTTCTTTTGATGGGCACTTGTAGAGTCTTTTTTTAGTTGGGGATGAAATTAGTTGAATTTGATTGTTGTATTTACTTGGCTTAATCTATTGTAGCTTCTATTATGCTATATCTGATTTGGGAGAAATGTTTTTGGGATAGAGATATTGTTATTATGTAGCAGATACTAAGTAAAGTTACAAATTTTGTATGGAGGTCTGATGCCTGCATATTGTTTTCTTTGGAAAACTTGAACAATCTTGAATTTTCTTAGTTTTGGGTGATTTGGTAACCTCTTTTGTCGATTTGGTTGGTGCTCAAATGCATATTTATTAATTCTTATGTTTGTTGTAATAATGGGGTACTTCTTTTTGTTGCAGAAATGGTATATTTTATTGCTTAATTATCTTATTGCATTCCTCATTTCCTTTGTCTGCTACACTATGAGAACATTATGTTAATCGGAAGTTTTGCCTAAAGTTTTTATTAGTTAGTCTTCTTAGTATACACATCGGGTACTATTTTGGAAAATGCAAATGTGCTTTAATCTTTTGTTCTTTTTTTCCACTTTGTATATATATATATTTTCAAGTTGTGCTAGCTATGTATATTATATAAAAGTGTTTTTAGGCTTTACCAACTGTATAAGAACTATTATTCTTTGGTCAATGATTTGAGTTCCTAAATGAATTATATTTTTCTTTCCTAAATTTGTGTAGGTTGAATTATGAGCTTTTTGGTCAAAGCACTCAGAGGTACAGAACAAAAACAACACCTCTCAATCAGTTGGCCCCAGTCGTTGAACTTCTTCTGACTGAAGCATGTTAACTCAACAATTTAATTTATATGTTTTTTTTAGAACTCTATTAGATAGTTAGTTTAACCATTTTTTGATACTTCTTGGTGTGAAAAAAATTAAGGATTTTTGATGGTATTTGATTTGTTTGAGTTGTTAAACAAGAGTTGGAGGCAGAGCTAGTCTATGTAACAGGAACCGCTAAGCCATCTCGCAAAATTAGGTGAGTTAGTTTGTTGTTATCTTAAGTTTGTATTGAGCACAAGTGAAGGCTAGTTTATCTATCATATATCAAGTGGAATTAATTTTTCTTAATATTATAGGCCTGAGCAAGACAAGGAACGAAAAAAGGAAGCTGTTGCAGAGGTTACAAGTCCCGGTCCATTTGAAGAGTCTACGACTGATGGTGTGTGATTTACTTTGGAACTTCATTGTTGGTGTTGCTTTTGTTTTTTTTTTTTTTCTATGCATAATATTTTAATAAGATATTGAACATGCCCCATTTTGGTCTGTGGTGGTAACTACTGCTTTAGAAATTTAGACACGATTGTGCTATATTTTTAAACCATTTTTTTGGACTTGTTAGTGTTGTAATTCTTTTAGCTGATTTCTAACTAGTCCGCAAACTTCCTTTATTTATTTATTTAATTTGTTCTTTTACCATAAAAGATTACGAACAAGATTTTAGTATGTTTTTAATTTATCAAGTTTAGTTATAATACTGCTTTTTGTTGTTGTTCCAACATCTTTTGTTTTTCTTTATTTTAGAAAGCGACAAAGTGGTCAAAGCGAAAAGTTGTTGTTGCAAAGTTTACTAAGCTTGCTTCAACAAAAAGAATAGCCCCTGGTGATTTTTTAGCAGTACATACATAATTTACTCTACCCAATAACTTACAAGGACCTAATCAATTGTAGTTTTCTCACATTTATTTAATTTTGACTCTTTCATTTCTCATTTAGAGCTTCGTACTATTGCTTATTGTGTAAATTTACTTTTATGAATGTGTATGATATAATTTCTAGAGTTTTCTTCTTAGATCATGGTGGTGTTGAGAATTTTTACAAAACCATAATGGATAATGTTTAATGCAAATATTAAGATGGCAGTGAAAAATAAAGTTCCACTTGTGCGTTAAATGATTTTGAACTAGGTAACCTTTTGTATTGAAACAAGTAACAAAGCTGTTGTTTTAAAGTTGCACAAGGATTTTGTCCCTATCGTTTTGGAGTGCATTATTATCTGAAGTTGTAAACCTTATATATATATTTAACTTAGCTATCTGCTACTATGTTTAATTTTCCAATGGAGTTTACAAAAAATTGAAATATGACATTCTAGTGCCTCAATGATGGTATAAAGCCTCTAGAAAGGTCACTTGATCAACTTGATGACGTGAGAAGAAAAAAGCTTTCTGAAATTGATCGCGTGGTCTGAGAATGTAACAAAGTTTGGGGTATATTTTCTCATTTTCGATTGTTTGATATATATAGGTATTAGCTATTTGATGAATGTACTGCTTGTTTTGTGTGAATTTTCTTGGTTATTTGGTGTAATTTTTGTGACTTAGAGTATTGTTTATAGGCTTTAATTAGAGAAGAAAACTTATGCCCAAAGGGAGATCGATGCGATGCGGAATGATTGGACTTCTTATGTTGGGTCGTTGTTGAAGATTTAGATATCTTAGTATCTTTTTAAATACTAGATTTGGTAACTTTGCTTTTTGTTTGCAGAAACTCTGAGACACTTATATTATGTGAATTTATGGATTTGGTTTTTGTTATGTTGTAGTAGAGATGTTGTGTATCATGTGAACTTATGTGAACTTGGATATGTTATTATGGATTTCATTTTATTCTTGTTAAAATACTGTTCCTTGTTACTATATATAAAGACCACTTTTTAAAATAAAAATACCATTTTGTTACCATATATGAAGACCACTATTTAAGATAAAACAATACTATTATAACATATATAAAGACCAATATATATATATATTTGAAACAACCACTAAACAAATTAACATAACACCACAATTTAAAATGACAATAAACACTACAGGTAAAAATAGTGGTTGGTTTGTATGAAAAGACAACTTGTTTAAGATTTTTGACCACCGTTTAAAATAGTCGTCTTTAGACTCGAGAAAAGACTATCGCTGGATAGACCATCGAAGCAAAACGGTGGTCTTTTACAATCGACCACCATTTTTCACGGTGGTTTTTTTGCGAATTTGTTGTAGTGGATTTCATCTCATCCTCCCTCTATCATGTAGCTTTCTTAAGCTTGTGATTCCACCACAATACCATCACAAGGGGTATCTCCTTGTTCAGTAGGGTCTACAACTTGTGATCCAAAATTGGTACTGGCTTCTCTCCATAGCTCAAATCTTCTTAGATTTCTATGGGTTCATGTTCAAGTATGTGCGTTGTATCTGGCACATACTTTTTAAACATCGAAACATAGAGCACATTGAGAATCATTTCTAGATTTGGTGGTAGGGCCAGCCTGTAAGTTGCATTCTCGACTTGTTCAAGGATTTCATACGGCCCAATGAACCTTGGGTTCAATTTATCCTTTTTTTTGGAGCCGCATAACTACCTTAAAGGGCACCATATTTAGGAATACAAAGTCTCCTTCTTCTTCTATCCACATAAGACTTTTGCTGACTTTGAGAAGTTTCCATCCTAGCTTGGATTTTCTTAACCGCTTTGGTAGTTACTTCAACAAAGTCTGGCCCGATTATAAGCATCTCACCAGTCTCATACCAATGGATTAGTGAATTGCACTTACTTCCATATAAAGCCTCATATGGTGTTATTCTGATTGTTGCTTGATAACTGTTATTATAAGAAAATTCAATCAGCTGTAGGTACTTGCTCCAAGTACCTTTGAATTCCAATACATTGGCACAAAGCATATCTTCTAGTGTTTGGATGGTTCTTCCAACTGACCATCTGTTTGAGGATGGAATGCTATACTAAATTTCAGCTTTGTACCCATTACTCGCTGTACATGCCTCCAAAACTTTAAGGTGAAACAAGCATCTCAATCGAATATGATAGTTTTAGGCACCCCGTGAAGACGGATTATATGCATAACATAAAGTTATGATAGTTGCTCCACCGAATAGGTCATTCTAATTGGTATAAAGTGTGCCGATTTAGTCAATCTGTCCACAATTACCTAGATCGCATCCTAACCTGTAGTTGTTTTGGGAAGACCTACTACAAAGTCCATAGTGATTTTCTCCCATTTCCACTTAGGTACTTCAATAGGTTGTAATTCTCCTCTCGGTCATTGATGTTCAGCCTTAATCTTTTGACAAGTTAAGCACCTTTCAATGTATTTGGCCATATCCCTCTTCATTTTAGACCACAAAAAGTTTTCCTTTAGGTCCTTATAAGTCTTCGTAGCACCCGGATGTACCGAATACAGGGTTGAGTGTGCCTCAGATAAGATCTAATCCCTCAATTTCGAATCTTCAGCACACATAGCCTTCCCTTGAAGTGTAGGATTCCGTCAAAGGACAAGCTGAACTTTGAATTGTTTCCTTCCAAAACCTTTTCCTTGAGCTTCATTAGGGTTGGATCTAGCTCCTGTGATCCCTTCATTCCATAAAAAATGGCCAGCTGAAGTGTCAGAGCAGTTAATTGTCCTTCAACCAATTCCAATTCTATCTTCGAAATATCCTCCTACAACATTTTTGGTAAAGCTTGCATTGACATTAAGGTCGTAGAAGACTTCTAGCTAAGAGCATCGGCAATGTTGTTAGCCTTTCCCAGATGGTAGAGTATTTCACAATCATAAACTTTCACCAATTCTAGCTTTCTCTGTTGCCACATATTTAACTCCTTCTATGTGAATACGTTCTTTAAGCTCTTGTGGTTAGTATAAATCTGACAGTGAGTGCCATAAAGATAATGCCGCCAAATCTTCAGGGCAAAAACTACAGTTGACAACTCCATGTCCTATGTCGGGTAGTTTTTCTCATGCAACTTCAATTGTCTAGAGGCATAGGATATTACTATCTCATTTTACATGAAGAATGTAACTAATCTCATCTTTGATGCGTTGTAAATTGTAAATTCCTCATTATCGGATTGAAGTATCATAATAGGCATAGTGGTAAGTTTCCGCTTCAGCTCCTGGAAGCTTTGCTCACACTTCTCAAGTTGTATATGGTGCTACTAGGCTCGAGTTTCCCTCAATGAACCTTCGTTATCCAACAAAACCCAAAAAGCTCCTTATCTTCGTAACATTGGTTGGTGCCAACCACTTACTCATAGCTTTGATCTTTGTCGGGTCCGCTGATACCTCATCTTTGGATATCACGTGGCTAAGAAATTGGACACTATCCAACCAAAACTCACACTATGAAAATTACGCATATAGATGATGCTCTTTCAGGGTCCGAAGTGTGATCCGCATATTTTCGCTATGCTCCTCTGAATTCCTTAAGTAGATCAAAATTTCATCAATGAAAATAATGATGAACTTATACAAGTAATCTTTGAACACCCGATTCATCAGGTCCATGAAAGTTGCCAGAGCATTGGTAAACCCAAATGGCATTACTAAGAACTCATAATGCCCATATATAGTGCGAATGCCGATTTTGGAGCATTACTCTCCTTTATCTTAAGTCGATGATATTCGGATCTTAGATCGATCTTTGAAAACATGGCTGCACCCTTCAACTAGTCAAATAAGTCATCGAACCTAGGCAAAATATATTTGTTCTTGATTATCGCTTTATTCAACTTGTGTTAGTCTATACACATCCTTAGCGAGCCATCTTTCTTCTTCACAAATAACACCATAGCACCCCATTGAGAGTAGCTGGGGTGAATAAAACCTTTATCAAGTAGCTCCTGAAGTTTGGCAGATACCATGTGATATGATCCTTTTGAAATAGGTGTTGTTCCAAGCAATACATTAATTTCAAAAGTTATAGCTCAATTCGGTGGTAATCTGGGTAGATCTTTCGAAAACACCTCTACAAACTCCTTCACTAATGGCACCTCTTCCAACCTCACTTTCTCCTTCTTAGTTGTGTCTACAACATTCGCCAAGTATCTAGTACATCCACTAGCTAACATTCTTTTTGCCTTCATAGCTTAAACGAATACTTTCTGGCTCCTGCAACCTTTATCGATGAATTCAAATTGGTCATTACCCGGTGGCTTGAAAGTAATAGTTTTGGCTTTGCAATTGATTTTTGATTCATTATTTTCAAGGAAATCCATCCCTAGAAGAACATCAGAATCCACCATCTTTAATAGGATCATATTAGCGCTCAGTTCCCTTTTGGAGATAACTATTGGCACTTGGCGAAGCCAATATAGTAAGCAAAATCTCGCCAGATGGTAGAGTTGTTCTAAGCGTCTGAATTATTCTATCTTTTCAATTATTCACACATTCAACAAAGACATTTGATACAAAGGAGTAGGTTTCCCTGGAATCAAACAACACATGTGTATACTGATTAGCAACAAGAAGCTGACTTGTCACAACATTAGAGTTTCCAGCTTCAACATCATTCTTGGTGTAAGCATAAATCCTGGCGACTGGGTTTAGAGTTTCCAATCTGCCATGTGTAGTTGTTGCCCCTTCCGATTTCATTAGTATATTGTGGAGTTGTTGTCCTTGGGGGCGATTGTGGGTCTGCTTATCTTCAGCATACAGTTTAATTGGACAATTCCAGGTGATATCTAAAGTAGACACCATTACCTTGTCTGCCCTATCCCTGATGGTTCCAATTGCACTTTTGACATATGGCTGTAACCGCATACTCATTCCTTCCAAGCTGAAATTTGTTGTTTCTTGAACCCAAAAAGTTTTCCCTTATTTTATTTTTAAAGCTCCTCTGATGTCCAACCCTTTGACCTTGATTCCAGTCCCCAAACATGTTACCTTGGCTACCATGCTTCTTATGGGCCTCGAACATCCTGGCTCGCTCTTCCTTGATTTGACCTAATCTGTGCTTGACGCGATATGCACTTTCTATATATTCAACCACTGTGGTAGGAGGATCACCTCTATTTTTCCAAGGCTAGAGTAATATCAGACCGAACATATCTAGCATTGGCACGTTCGCTGCTCTTTTATTAGGATCAAATAAGGACACAATCTAGCCAATTGCTTGAATTTCTTGACTGACTCTACCATAGTCATGTTTCCTAATCTGTAAAGATATTTATTATTTAATGAAATAAAGAAATTCTAATTTATTTAAGTATTTGTTTGATTGCATGTTTCTCTTTCTTTTAATACATATTTTTCGCAAAGTATCATAATGCTCCAATACTTGTTTAATGTCTATTACTGGATTTGTGGGGATCACATACAAAAGATCCGGTAATTAGACTAAGTATAAATTATGTTCACAATTGATAAATAAAGTCTGGGATTTTTATTTGGATAAGATTGTGGTGCATAATATTTCCACAGTAGGAGTGATATAATCTTGGATCACTGTAAAAAGTTTATAGATAGTGTCACCAGTATGATATAACATATATTGAACATGACCATAATAAAATAAGATGTTCGACGAAGTTCCGTTTGATTGTATAAAGAACTTTACATTCTATTGCTTGATGGTTGGTTTATGTATAGATCTTAATCTAGATTGTTTGATTAACTCATACTCATGATTTGTGTCTTTTGACTTACCAATGAGTGAGATGCATTGAGTCTCAAAACCTCGGTATCTTGGACACACAATATTATGGATAGTGGGAGTGTTAAGTCCGATGCTAGGAATCCACAACTTTGTTAATCGAAGACTAATGTTATTGTCATGTTGTTTGTTTAATTCAGGATTCTTGGATGAAAACAAGTTTGTGCTATATTGGATATAGTTTATTGTAAATCTTCATTTCTGACTAGGTCATAAATAGGTCTCCCATTGGAGAATTAATGGTACATATGGACAAAGTTGTAATTAGAGAGGTTGAACGGAACCTATTCTCACATGTCTTCTAGGGGTGATCATGCAAGAAATAGCTGAACATACGGATTCGATCTGATTAGTATATGTTAAGTCTATATCAACTAGACATATACTAATAAACATTAAAGCCATTAATTTAATTAACATAGCTTCTAAGGAAGATAATAATTAAATTAATCTTGAGTGTATAACCATTGTCTTTATATAATTTGATCTACATTCTATTATTGTCGCATAGGGGCGAACAATCATAAATCATACCCAAATATATAATCCCTTAAGGAAATCCAATCTAGTATACCGGCATCGATGAATACCCTCCTAAAGGAATGCCCAAGGTAGGAACCGAGTTAGAATATCATCATGCTTTCACATGGACCAACAAGGGTGGCCATAGGTTTATTTTAAATAAACCTTCTCCCGCTCAATATTTTACAAATGAACATAAATATGATACAATTTAATAACACAAAATAAAATCCTTTATTACTTAATCAAAATGTTGTTAATACATTAAATGTATCTAACTATAGGGTACAGATTTTAACAATGCTAACCTGAGTCTGTTGGTCAATACTAGCTCCATTGATTTCGATCTCATTCAAATGAGCCATGCTCTCTAGCAGGTAATCCCTCACGGGCGTTCCCACTTTCATGCGACTATTTATAATAGCTTTTACAGCATCAAACCGTGCATGAGTGGAGGTCCCCCCAAACATAGCCTAAAGAGACATCATGATATCCGTAGTGGTTCGCATCCCTTGATGTTGTTGTTGTAGCACATTGGACATCGAGGCCAACATATAGCAACAAGCCATATCGTCGGATGCAATCCACTTTTCATAAGCATCCCTTACAGCCTTCACGACATTAGCCGCAGGCTCAGGCATGTAAGCTTCTAGAAGCACAAACTTGTGCTTTTCATAATTAAGCACTATGTTCAAGTTGCATTTTCATTCAGTGAAGTTTTCATCGGTCAATTTGTTTTGACTTAAAATTACTGATAGCGGATTAAAAGACATTTTTCTAAAAAATAAGAAATATGTAATTTATTTTAGTTTGGCATTGATCATAACTATTTAGTAAAATGCAAAGTTATCAAATGATATATGAATGCATATGTATTTATTAAACCCTTAAATTTATAATACACTTACTAAGATTAACACAGTATCCAGAATTAGTAAACCTCTTTTGGGAGAATTTACCTTTCCTTACCATGCCGGGATCCTCCCGATTGATTTCGTTTTTTCCGAATATCTTATATTCAACCATAATCAATTATCCTTTCCTTTGATCCACATTCCCCCGCAACATAACTCCTTTAGAAGATATAATGCAGGGATTGTGTTGGGTGTATAATCATCATTTCGTGTCTTACTATCTTAACCGTTTGATTTACCTCGCTTTGACCAAGTGTCAATCAGCAAGTTAAACACAGTAAGAAAACTATCCCTGTTAGGAAAGTGACTTGGTGTAGTCATAAAATTCCCTTTGGTGATATGTTTTGACTCATGCCTCAATCACTCAACGATGGAGACCATGGGCTTCGCTCCCAGCAAAACCCTTCCTCACTCAATATTTTTCAATTTGGATTTTATTATTTTATCTAACTCTTTAAATAAAATATAATGCATGAAACATATTAAGTAGATGGCACTCTTAATCCTATATGGCATGTTATCATGTGATAAACAATTAATAAATAATAGAGAATAGATTAATTGTAACTGTAATACTATGGGTTCTTTTCTATAGAAAATAAAAGATAATGATTACAAAAATATCTAGATCGAAACATCTATCGATCCCTTCTTTTGCATCATCTTCTCCTCTTTGGTTGTCTTTCAATGTTCCTGCCCCCCGGCACACAAGCCATTATGAAGTATTCCAACAATTATCTAATAATTTTAATTTCATAATTAATTAAATCCTTGAATTATATGTGATCCCAAAATTAAAATTAATTCACTGGGTTAAATTTTGAAAATAATCAAACTTTATTTTAAATTACATATTCCATCTAGAAATTTTAAATAAATAACTATTATCTATTATTTAAAATTTCTTCCACTTAAATACTCAAATAATTTCAAATAGATAACAATTATCTATTAGTTAAAGGGATAATTACATTTTATTACCCTCTAGTTTGACGAAGTTTCAAAAACTATCCCGAGTTTTGGAAAATACCAAAATAGGGTTTCTTGTTTGTCATAATGACATTTTAGTACCCATAACTCACCTATTTTTATAAAAATACCGAAACTACCATTTGACTTAAATTAAAAATAATTAATAAATAAAAATTCATTTAAAATTAAAAAAAAACCTAAAAGAAATTAAAAATAAATTCATTTACTCTATGAATTAAACCTAAACCAAAACCTAGATCTACCTAAACATTAATCAAACCCATTTTCATCGTTTCCTCAATCTCACTGTCTCCCCCTACCTCTCCAAATCCCCCATCTCTAGTGAATCACTGGAACTAGTCACTGGGACCATGTCGCCCAGATCCTGACCGTCTTACCACCCCAAACCCATCGTGACTTTGATTTCACAAAACAATCTGGATATCCATATTTTCACAAAACATCTTAAAAATCCAACCCGCAAAACATATCTGGATAATCAAAATTAACCTGCAAAACAACAATTCTTTTCAAGATTTCACAAAACAATCAAAAAAATCCAACCCAACTCAACTGGCCCTCTCCCACCCTCCCTCAACACCTCCGACATCGATATCCATATTTTCGAAAACACCATTCTCCAACAAAAATCATAATCGCACTCTTCTCCAAAGCAAAGTAATCAGGAAAAAATCAACCATATTAAATCTAGATAAAAGCATCAACAAAAATACAGATCTAGTTCCCAAACCAGATAAAATCCATAATAAGAAATTAAGAAAAAAAATACAATTTGAGAAATAAAGAAACATCAACAACTTGGCTGCTTCGAGTTCGAAGTACTCGTTGACGGTTTGTGGGTTTGGATCGAAATGGAGGTGGGGAAATTTGGGTGGTTGGGGTTTGGATCACAAGTCATGGGTTGAATGTTGTGGGTCGTGGGTCGTCGCTGGTTTGGTCAGATACCCAAGCGGGCGAGTTGCAGAGGTCATCGAAGACCGAGGTCCCGAGATCTGCAAGAGCGTGAGATTTAAGATTTTGTAGAGGAGATAGGAGGAAGGAGGAGAGACAAG